>CM048749.1:339257798-339487798 GCA_026315105.1 Locusta migratoria
TCGTTTGTGATGGTGCGTGCGTTTAATTTGATCGTTCTGGATGTTTTCTACTGTATCGTCAAAACGTTCTACCAATTCTCCGATGTTTGTTGGCTGTGCCAAGTCTTCCAGATTTGAATACCTGATTGAAGTGGTCTGTCGCAGTCTGTTCAATTTAGAAAACATGAATTTATATATTTCCAGGTTGTAACCACGGAGAACTGAATACAAGAACTGTACTTACACTCAAAATTTCCCAACAATGTTAAACGAACCAAAAGCGAATAAGAAACACAAATAAATTCAAAACACCGCAAACAGTCACTCTTGTTAATATTCGTTTATTGTATCACTAAATTTTCAGCAATAATATCAACATTTAAAGATTTTCATGACAAATCGCCAGCATACAATATGTGATTTACACTCGTTTTCAAGTAGTATGTTGGAAGACCTTAATTTTGTGTTTTATTGCGATCCATAGCAATTATTGTATTGATTACTACCTGAAAACCAGACGTCGCTCGGGTGTTTATTTATTCAAGTTTTAAGCTAGTCCATATGTCCTTCCGTTTTCTCTCTCTCTGTCCACCTTCTCTCCATCTCCACATCTCATTCCCTCCTCTCTCCCACTCTCCCTCTTTGTTCACCTCCCCTCTCTCTGTTCATCTCCTGCTATCCTTCTCTCTGCCTATCTCCACCTTCCCCTTTCTTTGACAATCATCTCCTCGTCTCTCTATCGAACTCCTCCTACTCTAACAACTCCGCCATCCATTGCCTATTCCATCTCAGAAAAAATTATATAATGTTCCAATGTTTGTAAATCTATCGGACCAAACTGCGTGGTCATCAGTCCGTAGCTTACAAACGACTTAAACCTAGGTAAACTAACCTAAGGACAAACACACACACCCATGCCCCAGGGAGGACTCGAACCTCCACGGCGAGCAACCGCGCGCTCCGCAGTGAGACGCTTTTGACCGCTCGGCTACTCCACCGCGGCTAACTCTGTTAACTTTCATGGAGATCAGTGAAGTGGTGTCAAGTTTATAGCAAAGTACTCTCTGCTTTGCACTGTATAGAATTTTAGATAGACGGTGATAATTCTCTTGTTTTGAAGGTTAAGATACTCTCCGCCATGTACCGTATGGTGGCTTTCTGAAGGTAGCTCATGCGATAATTCAGGGTATAAGCTATCTGAATCCTAAATTTCATTCAGATGCGTCGAGCTGTTTTAGTGTGAAGAGAAACGTATTAAACCATTGTAAGGTACCTTAAGCTACGCGCCGTACAGTGACTTATGAAATGTGTCCCATATATTAATGTAGGGTGTAATCTACCTCTGTTCCAAATTACATTCATATCCGCCCAGCCATTCTAGCGTGAAGGCGTAAGAAACGAATTAATTAATTGTAAAGCACCCTCCGTCATGCACCATACGAAGTTAATTATAGAATGCCTGTGGTGTCGCACAAGTCCAAACTGCGCGCCACGTACTTTCGCCGCGCGCCGCCATGCACGCACGGCGCGGCGTTCTTACGACGTCAGCCACGAGCGCCCTCTGCTGCAACTCCGCTCGTGGCCACGACTGCTGCATCGTTCACTTGGGAATCAGATAGGCACCAGTTAAGACTTGGCTATCGGATAGGCACTAAGAATCATCAGTAGGCAGGTCTCTATCTAATCTATGTATCAACATTCTGCAGTCAAGAACTCCCCCACACACCGAGAGGTGGCTTGCGGAGTATGGTTGTACATGTAGATGTAAAAGTTAAGTATTACTAAGTCTCTATAAAATATATATCTCGTTCTAATTTACTCTAGTATTTCTAGTTTCTGCTGTCCCAATGGCTGGTCACCTCCGTACCTGCACACGCGTGCATCCTTTATTCCTGTGTCGGTCTCTTTCCACTCGGCCACCGACACCTACGACAACCGGCGGAAACGAGACACAAAAATGCCTATAACCTTCGCGCGAGTGCAAGCAATGAGTTGACAAAGTTTCATCACAATCGGTTGAACGGTACGGCCGCACATAAAATACGAACACACATTCATTTTTTATATACTAGATAATAGAAAAAGAAAATGTTGTTTACATTAAATTATTAAATGTATTTCATCACAGATACCTTTAATGCAGTTGGTAGCACTGATTATGCCCTCTTTGGACGCTGTTAGTATTATCCAGTTTTTGTAGTCCATACTTCTACAGCTCTATGTTTAACAGTGACGTATTAAAGTAAATCTAACATTTCAACCATTCGCTGTTCCTACAATAGTGTATTCACTTCGTATCTGTATACATATTTTCGGGACGTTCTGTAATGAAAAATGGTCAGGTTTTTACCTAAGACAGAAAAAATAACATAATGTAGAGACAAATAAGGTAGAGCAAAACAAGGATAATGTAATCTAAAAAATCAGGCAGCCGTGAAGGAATCAGATTAGGCAACGAAAAAATAAAAGTTTTAGGTGAGTTCGTTATTTTGGTAGCAATATAACTTCTGATGGACGAAGTAAACAAGATATAAAGTACAGAATGGTTATAGTAATTCAAGTACTCCACTGACCATTAAAATTGCTTCACCAAGAAGAAATGCAGATGATAAACGGGTATTCATTAGACTAATTTATTATACTAGAACTGGCATATGATTACATTTTCACACAATTTGGGTACTAGATCTTGAGAAATCAGTGCCCAGAACAACCACCTCTGGCCTTAATAACGGCCTTGATAGGCCTGGGCATTGAGTCAAACAGAGCTTGGATGGCGTGTACAGGTACAGAATCCCATGCAGCTTCAACACGATACCACAGTTCATCAAGAGTAGTGACTGGCGTAATGTGACGAGCCAGTTGATCGGCCACCATTGACCAGACGATTTCGATTGGTGAGAGGTCTGGAGAATGTGCTGTCCAGGACAGCAGTCGAACATTTTCCGTATCCAGAACGGCCCGTACAGGACCTGCAACGTGCGGTCGTGCAGTATCCTGCTGAAATGTAGGGTTTCGCAGGGATCGAATGAAGGGTAGAGCCACAGGTCGTAACACATCTGAAATGTAACGGGCACTGTTCAAAGTGCCGTCGATGCGAACAAGAGGTGACCGAGACGTGTAACCAATGGCAGTCCATACCATCACGCCGGGTGATACGCCAGTATGGCGATGACGAATACACGCGCCCAATGTGCGTTCACCGCGATGTCGGCAAACACGGATGTGACCATCATGATGCTGTAAACAGAACCTGGATTCATCCGAAAAAATGACGTTTTACCATTCGTGCATTCAGGTTCGTCGTTGCGCTCCTGTCTGTGATACATCGTCAAGGGTAACCGCAGCCATTGTCTCCGAGCTGATAGTCCATGCTGCTGCAAACATCGTCTAACTGTTCGTGCAGATGGTTGTTGTCTTGCAAACATCCCCATCTGTTGACTCAGGGATCGAGACATGGCTGCACGATCCGTTACAGCCATGCGTATAAGATGCCTTTCATCTCGACTACTAGTGATACCAGGCCGTTGGGATCCACTACGGCGTTCCGTATTGCCTCCTGAACCAACCGATTCCATATTCTGCTAACAGTCATTGGATCGCGACCAACGCGAGCAGCAAGGCCGCGATACGATAAACCACTATCGCGATAGGGTACAATCCGACCTTTCGCAAAGTCGAAAATTTGATGGTGCGTATTTCTCCTCCTTACACGAGGCATCAAAACAACGCTTCGCCAGGCAACGCCGGTCAACTGCTTTTTGCGTATGAGAAATCGGTTGGAAACTTTCCTCATGTCAGCACGTTGCAGCTGCCGCCACCGGCGCCAACCTAGTCTGGATGCTCTGAAAAGCTAATCATTTGCATATCACAGCATCTTCTTCCTATCGGTAAAATTTCGCGTCTGTGGCAAGTGATCTTCGTGGTGTATTTCTGAAGAAGAGAAATTTGTAAACATGAAATATTAATCTAAGTGTTAGGAAATTGTTTTAAGTCATTTGTGTGGAGGGTACCTTTGAACGGAAGTGAAACGGGTACGATAAGAATTGAGGTAAGATGATACAAGTTTTTGAAATGTGGTGCTAGACACGATTGCTAAAGATTAGGTAGGTAGGTAGGTCGTGTAACTAATGAACACATACTGAGCAGAATTGAGGAGAGAAGAAAGTTTTGGCACACCTTGACCAAATGAAGGGATCGATTGGGGGGCCCCTTCTCAGTCATCAAGGAATTGTTAATAGGGTAAAACTCGCATAGAAGGCCGAGAGACAAATACAATAAGTGGGATCAGAAGGTTGTAGATTGCCGTTCTTATTCAGAGGTGAATAGACTTGTACATGACAGCGTAGCGTGAAGAGCTTCATCAAACCAGTCGTTGCACTGAAGACAATATTACCATGGATCTTGTTTCAACCAAAAAGATGTGTTCGTTGTGTGTGCAGTGAGTGCAAAATGCCTAGTGATTCGTATTGATATACAGTAAGTTGTGAAAACTTTCTTAATGTGTTTCACATTACCGGCTGGATATAGTAATTACAGTACAGCTTCTCACAGGTCAGTGTACGCTGTAAGTAATGTACGGCTGCGAAATTTGGTAGATATACCAATGCATTGATGTGGAACATATTTCCCTCGGAAGAAAAGTGTTCCAATTTTCGTCACCAGGTGCAAATCTGGAGTTGTGGATGTAAGAAGGACCTATGTCATGCACAATGGATTGGGAACGGGATGTGGACTAAAAGGTTAAATAACCGAGAATGACGTAATGTGATTTTATTATTAACTGCCGATTTCACAGTGTGTTCAGTATGAGCACTGGAAACTTATATAAGATCTCTAGATGAGAACAGATTTGCAGCTGATAGCCAACAGTCGAAGTAATTCCTTTCCACGGTTAATTGGTTTCGCAATCAGACTTCAGCGTATCTTCGAAGTTTTGCTGCCATACGATCATTACAACCCACTCTAGATATCTAGCCACAACTTCCAGGTATATATATATGGTGTTCCAGGGGAGATAGTTATAATTTTAAAAGTTTTAGTATAGATGAATTGTACTAAAGATGCCATATAATATGGGTCAAAATTTTTGTTGCGTGTAGACACAAATCTGTTACTATGTAATCCAAACAAACTTGAAGGACTTGCTAAAATGTTCACCACCATCTTGAATACACCTGACTTTTCTTTGTAAGGTGGGAGTGGATCTGTCTTAATGGAAGGTATAGGTGGAGTCCAGAAAAGGATAAGAAAGATGGTGTGAGAGCACTTCATAACAAATGATAGGAGTGGCTACCTAATTCATTAAACTAGAAGACTCAATGCCAGTGACTAAAACTATACGTCAAACCATTACAAAATAGTGAGAAAGGATACTATAACTAAGCTGAATAATGTCAAGATTAGTAGCTGAAATAGCATTTCAGATATATGTGTTACCTGTTCTTTGGGACATGTGCGAAAGCACCGACACCACTTTTGATCCTGCAGTTATTATCTATTCATACTCACGGAATGTATGAATTAACTGCGAAATATGTAAAGATTGAAATGTGTACCCAGCTGGAATTCGAATCCGGATCTCCTGCTTTCTACGCAGTTGCGCTGACCTTTACACCACTGGGGACACAGCGATTACCACACCTGCTTGGAATTACTCAAGTAAGTCTCCCGTCAGAAATAAATTCTCAGCTTTTTCCTGCCCACTAGAACTCGAACTCGTAGTTACTTTGTAAACTAATACCTGCAAGAGTAAGGGCCTAGGGGTGCCTCCGCACTGAAAAAAGGATCATTGCTCGTCATCGGCAAATTGTTTAAGTTACATATATATATATGGTGTCTGTTCTTTTGGACTTTTATTCACTAACATATCACAAAGTTAAGCAAATCAATTACAAGGAATTTACACAAGTATTACTATTCTTTCCTACGGTAAATTATTGGTAAGATGATTAGTGAAAGCTAATATCAATATCTATAAATGTGAATGTCTGTTCGGTGTACGTTTATCACGTCTGAACCACAAGACATAAAGAGCTAAAAATTTGTACAGTTACTAATGTCTGCCCGGGGAAGGCTTTAGGCACGGTTTTATGGCGATCTGATAACTATTTATCTGTATATATTAATGTGAATGTCTGTTCGGTGTACGCTTATCACGCCCGAACGACAAGACGCAGAGACTTAAATGTTTGTACAGTTACTGATTTATACCTGAGGAAGGTTTTAGGCTCGGTTTTATAGCGGTCTGATGGATATTTAGTAATTTGAAGAATATAACGCGAAATGCGGAACAATAATTACTCTTTGAAAACTATATGTCAATGTCTTCAGCTCTTTCTCTGTAAGGATAAGCATACGAATAAGGAAATGTAGGAATAAAAAAATAAAGCAGTAAAAAAGAAATTTCTTTTAATACATATCTCTAAAAAATCGATTTGACGTTTCGCGCATTACATCAAGTGATCGATCTGTGATATAACAATCATTATTGTTGAATTTCGTGATTGGATTCTTAGAAACGAGTGCATTTTTGCATGTGATTTGATCTACACTACTTATTTTCCTGATAATGTTGATTAAAAATGTTTGTTTCTAAAGAAGGTATTGTATTTCATTTCATCCTACAAAACCAGTCTCATAGCACACTACTGAAAGATAGCTTATCTATCATAATCAACCAACACGCGAGCGGAGCCGCGGGTTTAAGCTAGTCATAATATATAAAACAAATCACATTTACAGAGAAACAGGGATGTAGACGATATGAATACTGCAGTGCCTGATCCCTAAACAAATCGTCTTCCCAATAGAAAAGGTAACAAAATCGCTGCTTCAGTAGGTCAATCCACGAGCAAATACTACTCAATAAACAATGGGCTCCCATAGGGATCAGTGCTGGCTTCCGTTCTCTTCAACCTATAACAAGTGACAGGCCGCTAAGTAAATCGCAAAAATTCTGTTATGCAGATGACATTGCAATAGTCATTCTGGCAACCGACCTTCAACTCCTTAACCAGTGTTATAAGAAATGGAGACTCTGCCAAGATCCAAACAAAACTGAGCTAAGCGCAATCTATCTGAAGAATCGTGAGGCAAGCGAGAGTTACAAGTAACGTTCTACAGTGTACGACTGACGCATAACAGCCACAGCCATTCAAAATACCTAAGAATCACTCTCGATCGGTCACTAACCTATAAAAATCACCTAGAAATAAAAAGCCAAAAGTTAAAAACTCTGAATAACATATTAAGAAAGCTGACCGGAACCTCCTGGGTAAGCACAAGCTAACACGCAACAGTTTGGTACAAGAGCCCACACTCGAAGAAAATATATGTCCATCTTAATACCACGATGAGGATTGTCTCAGGGACTCTGACATCAACTCCACTTCACTGGCTTCATGCCCTTTGTAATATAGCTCCTCCCTCCCTCAGAGGACAACAAGCAGCTAAAAAATTAATGAGCCTTCTGTCTCAGAAGATATACCTATCCGAAAAATATTGGACCCTCTATGAACTACTCGACTAAAATTCATGAAATCTATATGGAAAAACGAGGTCCTCAAGTTCCTAAAAAGGTACGACATGGCAAAGGAATGGAGGCAATACTGGTCGCTGAATAATCACCATCCCGTTACCCGTGATTTTGATCCTTCCATGCTGGTGGACAGAATGCATATGCCCAGACTAAGTCGTGTGAGGACTGACCAATGTAGGTGTAAGGCCACTCTCCACAAATGGAGACTCCCGACGATCCAAGATGCGACTGCAGTTTAGCATAACAAACAATCCCTCACTTGAACTTAGAATATCCTGCGAGGTGGTCTCAAGGAGAATGAAGGGATACCATGAATCCCACTCCACTTGATATTCAATGGTTGACCTGCTTAGATGTGGCCTTGTAATAGCTGCAGTGCCTGTCTCTCTAATCTTTCACATACTGTTGTCTGCAATCAATTATATTTGTCATTTGCCGATTATAATTAATTAACACTATGTATGTAACGTGCTGATTAGTTGGCCATGTCTAGCACTTTATGTAACTGTATGGTAGTGTGTTCTCTTATAGTACTCCATAGATGCCACGCGCAAATAAATAGAAAAAGGAACGAACCCTGTGGTGCACTAGCGAGTGAAGCGGTACTTTTCCAAACACTGAGGTGCGGTGAATATGCAGCGTCGTCGGCGGTCTGACAGTTGCAAATCTTAGCCACGAAACACAACTCGGCTTCGTATTTCAGAAGCGAAACACAACTGCTATCAATATCACCGATCGTACCAGATCGGCTATGTGTTACAACTTCAGCCAACTTGTATTTCCACACGCGAATTGCTGAATGCTCAGATGAAACCTAAACTACAAGGATCGTTATTAGCGCGTCGATGCGGCCAATTCTAGACAGGGTGACCTGATACTCGACTCGCTAACACTCAGCACAAAAGTTCAAGTTTCTGAACGAGGTCCGAAAGTTGCACCAAACTACGTCCAGCGTAACGAAACAAGGAAACAGGAGAAGAGAGGGGACTGCTCTTACACCCATACCTCCAGATGTGACATGAGTACAGTAACACGGACAGTCAGGTGAGTAGCAAACGTTGTATATCGGTAGATTATCAACCAAAACGCCGATATAATTCGTACTATGTGCTATCGTCCAGGAGAACGTGCGTAAACTGATCTATACTGATTTATAATGAAAATTAAAAAAATTATTTTTGTCTGTTCAAAGTATGTCTTTAGTTTAATTGTTAATATTTTAGTATTTAAATCACCGACAATTTTTCTTCAAAAGTGTTCAAATGTTTGTATAGCTTATGGGACTTAACTAGGGGGGCATCAGTCCCTAAACTTACAAACAACTTATACATCTACATCTACATACATACTCCGCAATTCACCGTAAGGTGCGTGGCGGAGGGTACACTGTACCACTACTAGGCATTTCCTTTCCTGAAACTTCCTGGCAGATTAAAATTGTATGCCGAAACCGGGAGTCGAACCTGGGACCTTTGCTTTTCGCGGGCAAGCGCTCTACCACTGAGCTACCCCGACACGACTCACAATGCCGCCTCACAACTTTACTTCCGCCAGTACCTCGCCTCCTACTTTCCAAACTTCACAGAAGTTCTCCTGCGAAACTTGCAAGACTAGCACTCCTGGAAGAAAGGATATGGTGGAGACATGGCTTAGCCACAGCCTAGGGGATGTTTCCAGAATGAAACTTTCACTCTGCAGCGGAGTGTGCGCTGATATGAAACTTCCTGGCAGATTAAAGTTTGCAAAGTAGGAGGCGAGGTACTGGCGGAAGTAAAGTTGTGAGGCGGCATCGTGAGTCGTGTCGGGGTAGCTCAGTGGTAGAGCGCTTGCCCGCGAAAGGCAAAGGTCCCAGGTTCGAGTCCCGGTTCCGGCACACAATTTTAATCTGCCAGGAAGTTTCATATCAGCGCACACTACGCTGCAGAATGAAAGTTTCATTCTGGAAACATCCCCTAGGCTGTGGCTAAGCCATGTCTCCACCATATCCTTTCTTCCAGGAGTGCTAGTCTTGCAAGTTTCGCAGGAGAACTTCTGTGAAGTTTGGAAAGTAGGAGGCGAGGTACTGGCGGAAGTAAAGTTGTGAGGCGGCATCGTGAGTCGTGTCGGGGTAGCTCAGTGGTAGAGCGCTTGCCCGCGAAAGGCAAAGGTCCCAGGTTCGAGTCCCGGTTCCGGCACACAATTTTAATCTGCCAGGAAGTTTCATATCAGCGCACACTCCGCTGCAGAGTGAAAGTTTCATTCTGGAAACATCCCCTAGGCTGAGGCTAAGCCATGTCTCCACCATATCCTTTCTTCCAGGAGTGCTAGTTTTGCAAGTTTCGCAGGAGAACTTCTGTGAAGTTTGGAAAGTAGGAGGCGAGGTACTGGCGGAAGTAAAGTTGTGAGGCGGCATCGTGAGTCGTGTCGGCGTAGCTCAGTGGTAGAGCGCTTGCCCGCGAAAGGCAAAGGTCCCAGATTCGAGTCCCGGTTCCTGCACACAATTTTAATCTGCCAGGAAGTTTCATATCAGCGCACACTCCGCTGCAGAGTGAAAGTTTCATTCTGGAAACATCCCCTAGGCTGTGGCTAAGCCATGTCTCCACCATATCCTTTCTTCCAGGAGTGCTAGTCTTGCAAGTTTCGCAGGAGAACTTCTGTGAAGTTTGGAAAGTAGGAGGCGAGGTACTGGCGGAAGTAAAGTTGTGAGGAGGCATCGTGAGTCGTGTCGGGGTAGCTCAGTGGTAGAGCGCTTGCCCGCGAAAGGCAAAGGTCCCAGTTTCGAGTCCCGGTTCCGGCACACAATTTTAATCTGCCAGGAAGTTTCATATCAGCGCACACTCCGCTGCAGAGTGAAAGTTTCATTCTGATTTCCTTTCCTATTCCACTCCCAAATTGAACGAGGAAAAAAAGAATGCCTATATGCCTCCGTACGAGCCCTAATTTCTCTTATCTTGTCTTTGTGATCTTTACGCGAAATGTAAGTAGGCGGCAACAAGATCGTTCTACACTCAGCTTCAAATATCGGCCCTCTAAATTTCCTCAATAAAAATTCACGAGAAGAACGTCGTCTTTCTTCCAGCGATCCCCAATTGAGTTGCCGGAGCATTTCCGTGACACTCGCGCATTGGTCGAACCTACCGGTAACAAATCTAGCTGCTCGCCTCTGAACCGCCTCTATGTCTTCCTTCAAACCGATCTGCTGCGGGTCCCAGATACTTGAGCAATACTCAAGACGTGGTCGTACAAGCGTTTTATACGCGGTCTCCTTTACAGGTGAAGTACATCTTCCCAAAATTCTCCCAATTAACCGAAGTCGGTTGTCTGCCTTACTCACAACTGTCCTTACATGCTCGTTCCATTTCTTATCGCTCTGCAATGTTACGCCTAGATATTTGAACGACGCGACAGCATCAAGAAGCTCACTACTAATGCTGTATTCGAACATTATAGGAATGTTTTTTCTACTCATGCGCATCACCTTACATTTTTTTTTTTTTTACATTGAGAGTTAGCTGCCATTCTTCGCACCAACTAGAAATTTTGTCTAAGTCAACCTGTATGCTATTACAGTCAGTTACAGACGACACCCTCCCATACACCACAGCATCATCAGCAAACAGCCGCAAATTACAACTTACTCTGTCCATCAGATCATTTATATAGATAGAAAATAATAGCGGTCCTATCACACTCCCCTGGGGCACGCCTGACGATACACTCGTCTCTGATGAACACTCGCCGTCGAGAACAACGTACTGCGTTCTATTACTTAGGAAGTCTTCCAGCCAGTCACAAATCTCTGAACCTATTCCATAAGCTCGTATCTTCGTTAACAGTCTGCAGTGTGGCACCGCGTCGAACGCCTTTTTGAAGTCGAGAAAACTAACTAATACTAAAAACGGCACAAATATCCATGCCCGAGGGAGGATTCGAACCCCCGACCGTAGTGGCCTTGCAGACCGTGACTGGAGCGCCTCAGTTTCCTCGGCCACCGCAGCCGGCCAATTTTTCTTCTCGGCGGCTCTCAAAGCGTGTGGGTCCCATTTCTGGCCAATCAAGTACAAATCATCCATAAATAAAAACTCGGACACAAGTTACAATTTCACAGCAATATATATTTAATAAAATTTAAGTAAAACATTTTTACACACTGTTATACATTGTGTCTTCCTCACACCACATCAGATGACTAAAGATGACTAACTCTACTGTTATTTTTTAAAACACAATTTTTTTGTTTGAGTTAACAAATCTATGAATTATCTGTGGTTCCTTAATTGACAATAAATACATTGTAAATTAATTAGTCAATTAATTAATTACTTATAATTTTCTTTTCTTGAATTAAAAAAAGTGCATCTTCCCTACTCTCCTTCTTACCCCTATGTTTCCCGCCCCATGTATCATCACAAGTTAAAGCATAACACTGAGGGCTTGTCATGTCCATCTCCTGAGAGAAAGTTGATAGAGTGTTAGTTTCTTATACCGAGAGTCCTGCCGGGTTGAACTCATGTTCGTGGTACGTCCTTTAACTGCAATAAGCTGGCAATTGTTATATGAGCAACGTGTACCTGTCTTGTAAAAGGGCTGTTTCAATTTTACAGCACTGTGTTATCGGAAGTTTGCTTTTGCTTTGCTTACTTCAAAGTAGCAAACTTATATGTTTATTCTGTGAAAGTACGTATAAACCAAACGCAATTGGAAAATAAGAATAAAGAAACTGCACCATACGTGCAGCAGTATTAATATTATAATTATTATAGTCAGTATTATTACTATTAATAGTTCCGCAAGTGTGGTGCAATTGTTTCTTTATTCTTGTGTTCAGATGCTTCTGCATATTCTCTGAAACTACGAATACTCTTACAGGTTTGCTACTTTCAAATAAATGAAGCAAAAGCAAACGGCAGATAACACAGTGCTATAAAATCCGAACAGTGCTTTTACAAGTCAGGAACACGTTGACCCATATAACAATTGCCACCGTTCTGCATTAAAAAAGAACGTGAGCAGGGCTTGAACCCAGGATGCTCCATATAACAAACTAACAGTCTACAAACTTACCCAGAGCAACTCGATGTAATATGCTCTCACATTTATACTTTTCCGCTACTCCGTAAGTCAGGAGTTACTTGTTTATTCACGTACTCCTGGAGGACAGCACATAGCTTGAATTATACCGCAGTTCTGGTTGATACTCTGTCTATATACAACGTTTGGTACCGATCTGACACCAGGAGGTTTGGGCGTTAGAAGCATCCGCTGTCTCCCCCTACTCAAACGCAAGTCTGCTGGAATCCCGCAATTCCATGACTCCTTTTTTCCTCTTCTCCCCTGCTAGAGTGCAAGTCAACGGCCAGGCCTTAACCCAGATAGCGCTGACGTTCTTCTGATAAGCATGGAGGTCCGAGTTCGATTCCCGGACGCGTCACAAATTTTAATTCAATACTTCAGAGTCATCATTAATGTCTTTGACATATTCGAGACGAAAATCCGTCTCAGGGATTGTTTATTTGTATTTATATTGTTATTTATATCACCTTAAACAGTAGCTGCATGGAGAGCCGTGGCAGTAGTAGCAATGTTCCGTGGAACACAGAAGCTGAATTAGAGTTTGTGACGTGAAGGAGAGCGTCTAGCGGTAAGACGTCTGCCTGGTAAGCATGGAGGTCCGGGTTGGATTCCCGGTAATGTCATAAATTTTAATTCATTGCTTCAGATTCATTACTACCGTGTTTGACATATTCGAGACGAAAGTCCGTCTCAGGGGTTGTTTATTTGTATTTACATTTTTTATTCTTGCTGTAATAATTCGTGTCAGTGTCATATTTTATTTCTTTGAATCGTCTGCTCCCATTGCAGATCACTTTTAGCTTGTATTGATGATTGCAAAGTGGTTGGATGCAGTTGCAAAGTTGAGGATCATACAGAAGGTACTGAAGTCTTCCTCGTAGTTGGGTTTATATTTCTTGAAGTTTCTTAAATTTCTGAAACATTTGTTGTTGTTGTGGTCTTCAGTCCGCAGACTGGTTAGATGCAGCTCAACACGCTACCCTGTCCTGTGTAAGTCTCTTCATCTGAGAATACGTTCGGCATTCTACATCCTTTTGAATCTGCTTACTATATTCGTCCCTCGGTCTCTCTCTACGATTTTTACCCCACACGCTTATTTGTAATGCTAAGTTGACAATTCCTGTCTCAGAATGTGTCCAGCTAATCTATCCCTTCTCTTAGTCAGGATATGCCAGAAGCTCCTTTTCTCCCCGATTCGGTTAAGCACCTCCTCATTAGTTACGTGATCAACCCATCTAATTTTCATCATTCGTCTGTAGCACCACATTTCAAAAGCTTCTATCATCTTTTTATCTGAACTCCTTATCGTCCACGTTTCACTGCCATACAATGAAGTCCTTTCTGAAAGCATTTGTCTCAAACATTTATATGTATATATTTTATCTGACATGTTCTTTTAATAATAATAATTTATCATATTATATTAATAAAACATTCATTTTACGTCATTCTAGAAAGAAGGGCAGTATTGCAAAACTAATGGCGTCATTGTGAAAAAAAATCACTTATAACGATCTTGTGCAGTCATTTGAAGGTAATTAATAGCTTCTGAGAAAAAAATTAAACCAAAAATAATTCCGCTCCATCTGGGTTAACTGAAAGAAAATCCCAAAACCTCTTAGCAGTGTCCGGTCAATACCAGATCGTTCTTGGGAGAGAGGATTTCTAAATCTTTCAAACACCTTAGAATGACCAGATCAGCAAAGCTCCTGCGTTTCTGGCGCAACGTCCCGCGTTCTTACAGAAAGGGATGCTGACCAGAGAGAACGGAGGAAAACACTGACGCCTCGGCATGCGTTTTTGACCACACCGCATTCCGAGAGATATTCTTCCGAATGTCGCCCGCCCCACACCGGAACCATAAACTTTGCGATCGTCGTAACTCCCTGCACGAGCAGCCCGCAGAGGTCATTAGCGGTACCTGTCACGGCCGCGGCGGTGTCGCCGGCGACTTAATGGCCTCAGACGACCCAAAATACGGCGAAAGCCGTACACGACTGGCCGGACGCACAAAGCCCTGGACTCGCTCAAACAACACGGACTGGTCAGACGGCAGGAAGCTCTCTGTCCCACTGCGACGATTGGTCAGTGCCTTTCCGGGTGGCCGAATGCGCAGGTGTCTTTCTCTGAGACACGGCTGCTGCGGCCGCGCAGAATACTGATCAGCTGCTTTCACGAGTCTTGGAGAACGGAGTGCCGATAGCGAACATCTGCCCTGGCATTCTCCTGTTTGCATAAAAATTTTATACCGGGTGATCAAAAAGTCAGTATAAATTTCAAAACTTGATAAATCACGGAATAATGTAGATAGAGAGGTAAATAAATGACACACATGCATGGGGTTTTATTAGGGAAAAAAAAGTTCAAAAATATGTCCGACAGATGGTGTGATAAAAAAAATTTCCAATGTTTGTATAGCCTATGGGACTTAACTACGGGGTCATCAGTCCCTAAACCTACAAACTTCTTACAAAATAGATAACAGTAAGGACGACACAAATATCCATGCCCAAGGGGGGATTCTAACCTCCGGCCGTAGTAGCCGTGCATACCGTGACTGGAGCGCCCCAGTCCCTTTTGTGTGTGTGTGTGTGTGTGGTTTTTCAGGTAGATCTGTGCTCTGCGGTCGTTCGTTTGGTTCGTTATTGAATGTTCGTTGAATATTTGGCTCAGCTTTTTTTATTACAGAGGGCGTTTAGCTCCCTGACCGGGCGCGCTGAGCCACGCTCGGCCACCGCGGCCGGCGATGGTGTGATATTCCTGGCCTATGGCCACTTCATATTTCTGGCCGCTGGCCGTAGTTTGTAAGTTTAGGGACTGATGACCCCGTAGTTAAGTCCCATAAGCTATACAAACATTTTTGAACATACCTACCTTACCTCCTCGGAGCAAATGAACTCGTTCGTCCAGTGCGCACATCGAGAGAAACAGTCACGTGTGGGCGAGCGATCTAACGTAACGGTGTCACTAAGTTTTCGAAACAGAAGCAACAGGTTGGATCAATATTGAATATGCCAAACGTCGTACAGCATGACAGTGTCATCAAAGTCTTCAAGAGGCGTGCGGGGAACAGAACAGTGGCACGTTGGTAAAAAGCCTTGAACGAAATACGGCAAACTGTGGCAGATGTGCATCGGGCAGGCCGTCCTAGCGTCTCTCAAGAAGAAGTGCATACTGTCGCCCTCTTAGTTGACAGTGTTCGACGTCAGACGATTCGTGAGCTCGCCCACGAAACCGGATAAGCGCATACGACTGTGCTTCGGAAGGAATACCTGGGCATGCGAAAAATTGCATCGTGATGGGTTCCGCATGAATTGACGGAAAAGCAGAAATGGTTGCGTTACGACGCTGCTCAGACGCACCTGGAGCGCTATGAGCGCGAAGGAGAGGCTTTCTTACGCCGTGTCGTAACACTGGATGAGACATGGGCCACATCGTACGAGCCAAAAATCAAACTCCAATCCAACGAAATGCGACGTTATGGGTCGCCACGAAAGTCGAAAGTGCGTCAGAGCCCCATTATGGTGAATGTTATGGTGATTGTCGTGCACGACTGTGATGGTGTTATCCCAACGCATTACGTTCCTCCACGGCAGACAATCAATGCACGGTATTACTATTCGTTTGTGGAGTATCACCTGCGACCAGCTTTATGAAAGCTTTCTGCGCAGCCCACCCATCATTTGCACGACAATGTGCGGGCGCATACAGCGCAAGCTGTAGCTGCTCTGTTCGGTCGATGGGACTGGGAAGTATACAATCCACTATACCATACTCCCCGGACTTAAGTCCTTGTAACTTTGATTTGATTCCAAAGATGAAGGAACCATTCGAGACATTCGATTCAGAACTCTTCCAGAGATTCGACAGGCAGTAGACCGCTCCATTCGTACCATCCACAGTACAGGCTCTGCTAACGGTATACTACGCATTTCACGTCGCTAGCAAAGGGTTCTACACAACGCTAATGACTACTTTGAAGGGCAGTAACAGTTGCTAACTGTGGTGTCGCACAAGTCTAAAGTGCGCGCCACCTACTTTCGCCGCGCGCCGCCATGCACGCATGGCGCGGCGTTCTTACGACGTCAGCCACGAGCGCCCTCTGCTGCTATCCCGCTCGTGGCCACCACTGAACGACATCGTTCACTTGGGACTGGGATAGGAACCAGCTAACACTTCGAAATCAGATAGGCACCAGTGAAGACTTGGCTATCGGATAGGCACTAGGCAGGCCTCTAGCTCAACTACGTTTCAGCATTCTGCAGTCACAAACTATGTAAAAGTTAAGTATTACTAAGTCCCTAAGAAATATATATATCTCGTTCTAATTTACTCTAGTGTTTCTAGTTTCTGCTGTCCCACTGGCTGGTCACCTCCTACCTGCAAAAGCGTGCATCCTTTATTCCTGTGTCGGTCTTTCTACTCGGCCACCGACACCTACGACGGAAACGAGACACAAAAGCGACGACGAGGCTGGGACACAAAACAAACATCAACGCTCTTGAGTCGATTGTGAATAAAAAGTTGCCATTATGAAAGTTATAACCCTCGTACATGCATGGGAGACGCAAGGTTACCTAAGAGACTCGTTTTTGAGTAGTAAAGAGTAGGAGGATCCATATCTAATCATCCAGGTTCCGGTGAAATTTAAGTTGTGATAATGTACCATCGGACAACAGTAATGTGAAAATGTTTATTTTAATGTATAGGACGTATCTACTATGGTTATCAGTCCTTTGGCTCTCAAACTACTTACACTAACTCAAACTAACCTAAGGACAAACACACACACTCATGCCCAAAGGAGGACTCAACCTCCGACGGCGAGTAACCGCGCGCTCTGTAGCAACGCATCTTAGAACGCTCGGCCACTCCACCGCGGCGAGAATGCGCAGGAGCGCCGTAATTCTTGAAGAACAAACGCAATTTGCACGCAAAGGAGTCTCTTTCAACAACACTGGGAGTTCATTTTCAGGAATGTAAGAAAGATGTAGTCACACTGCAGGTCCAAACAACTGATTTCCTATCAAACCACACCACACATTTACAGAGAAGCGACACAACTCCAATCATCGATCGTCACCTCCTGCTCGAAGGTTTTAAATGAGCTGTAATGTTTGGCCACGATAATTTGACGATTGGCGTGGTGGCCATTGGAATGGCGGAAGGGGTGGCTTGTCCCTGCAGCAGGGCAGTCGCGGAGGGGGAGGCGGTGTCAACTGCTTGTAGCAGGGCTGCATTTCGTGCTTCATACGAAATCGGACACCACGCTCGGGGAAACATTTTTCGCTTAAATTACACAAGGGATCGGAAATTTCGTGATTTGTTGAGTTACTCATACACTAGAACTTTGGCTATTTCATTTTTATCGTAAAGTAATGAAATACGGTAAGTCTGTCTTTGTTATTAGTTTCGTACATGAAACTTCTTGATAGTTTAAAACTGTGTGCCAGTTTAGGTTCAAATGATCGAGTCCCAGTCCGGCAAGTATTTTAATCTTCTTGGAAGTTTGAAATCAGTGCATTTTGCTGGAGGGTGAAAATTCGTTCTAGTTTTGTATTCCTGCACCTTGCTACAAATACTTCTCTGAATTTATCACTGTGAAATGTAAGTGTTGGAAAGAAAAATAGCGTAAAGACGGCTTGGCAGAAATAATTAAACCGTTGCAAATTATACAGCCACAGCCAAGGAAGTGCGAAATTAATTTATCGATCGAAGTGCTTCACCAGAATGGAGAGTGGAATGGTAGTATCGTAAACATTTTTGGTATCGAATACTTAATAGTATAATTGACAATCGCCTAGAGACAACTGAGTAGAGATGTTCGAAATTTTCATACAACACCCTGTACACATGTTTAGACTGGAGGAAGTCCTTTCACTTTAGTTCATTTATTCAAGAAAATTTCTTAACATCAAAATGTTTGACACTCTATACTTTTCATCAAATTAAAACTTCATTTTTTATGTTTCTTTTTCTGATTTGTCCTGATTTTCATACGTTAATGTAACGCACAGACTTTTTGAGGGCACGCAAAGCACGGCCGCAACGGCTGTGCCATAAGAAAGAAATCAGAGCAAAGTAAAATTAAATGTGTTATTCCGACCACGGATCGAGTTACCAGTAAAATTACAAACTCCCCGATACCAATAACAGACCGTACGGGACCTTAATTAAAAAGTAGCAAAATTAAAACAATTAATTTAGGACGTTTTATTAATTTTCACCAACCAAGGAGCATCACAGAATAATTGCTTACTTAGAGGACAATCGAATGGGACAGAGTAGTTTCTACATTACCCGTTTGGTTAATCTAGAAATTGCTCAAAATGGAGAATTTGCTGTAGCCGTTAAATTTAAAAGCAACCGGAAGCGACGCCGTGGCGGAGGCTTTGTCCCGCGCTCCAAACAGGTGTCCCAACCTGAGTATCCGAGACACAGTGCCGCCAGCAAGGGCTGAGCTTCCCCAACGGTTTCTCTCCACTACCTGTAAGGTTGGCCACAGGGACTACTTTTGAACACGTAGTATGCCATAACTTTCTCTTAACTAAGTGCTTCAAACATTAGCATTACGGCATCTAGCACGAATATTAGCATTCTAAATGCTGTAAGCGAAATACCTAAAAAGTTGCGTGAACTATTCAAAAGTCAGCATCTATCGACATTGGGTTCAACTTCACAATGTGCATACAGTGTGGCTATGTGTCATTCATATATGGAACTATACACAGTTCTGCAAACCCCTTTCAGTTGTTATACGTATTTGTAAATTAGTGACTATTAAATTCTGTGTTAAAAGTTGCTAGTATTAATTTCATAAACAAAAATACAAATTGTAGTGAGGCAGCTGATTTCGTGCCAGAATAGTTATTCCACTCAGTCATAAAATGAAACTTTTAGAACTTCCTGTCCACCAGTACTGCTCGTTTTGAAGAGCTACTAGTATTGTAAAAACCTGTTATTTGTTTCATTCAGTGCTATATTGTCTTGACTGACAGCCTGTTAAGCAGGAGAAACTATCTCTGAACACAACTAGTATGGCTACTTGTACTCCTGACAAATATAAATGGGAAGACAGTATTCGTTCTTTTTATTCCTTTCTTAAATCGATTTATACAGTTAAACGCTGAGCAGCTCTTAAACATCGTGCTTCATGTATACTGCAGTATGGAAACAGTACAGACGTGACTACCAACTGAGTACTTATACCACAGTAGCTATGTAACACTCTATTTATCTGCTAACAACACTTGTATTTGTCTGACGCTTGCCACTATCAAGGCGACCGGCCGAAGTTTCCAATTGTCCCAAGCCGTTAGGAAGTCTACTTATTTTTTAAAAGGTCTTTGGATCATGTTATACACCCAGGTTGTATAAAGATCACTGAGGGTGAGCCCCAGCAGCAACGCTCCACAAACTAGACAGATATTCCAGAACTCTCCTATCACAGTGTAATATACAGGGTGTTTCACTAAGTGTGTTTGCCTTCGTAACTTATAAAATAATAGGTGACGGGAAATTTTAATGCGGTAGGTCAACACAAGAAATGTTACACGTTCTGCGGAGCTATGAACATAGTTCATTGTATCATTTTCCAAAGAGTTACAGCACAAAGATATATTTTTTAAATGGAACAATAGTTTTTTTCTATCGTGCATTGGATTCGTTGAAACCAGCTGCGTCCAAATCAGTTTAAACTACATTCCTATCACTGTTAGTTTGGGAGCTACAACCATTCAAAGTTTCAGGGGCAGATACCACAAACGCTGCGCATAATGCAATGCGGCTTCTAAATGTGGTGCGGCCGAGTTGTAACGTCGCCGGTGTCACGGAGCGAGAAGCTTCCTCGATGCGCTGTTAGACTGCCGACTGTCGCCGCACACGGCCGTATACCCGACAGTTGGAGCCACACAAACAACTGGGACTCAATATACCACAGTTACTGACATCGGATGATGATGGCATACACGAACAACAGCGCATCGAGGAAGCTTCTCGCTCCGTGACACCGGCGACGTTACAACTCGGCCGCGCCACATTTAGAAGGCGCAATGCATTATGCGCAGCGCTTGTGGTATCTGCCCCTGAAAATTTGAAGGGTTGTAGCTCCCAAACTAACAGTGATAGGAATGTAGTTTAAATTGATTTGGACGCAGCTGGTTTCAACGAATCCATTGCACGATAGAAAAAACTATTGTTCCATTTTAAAAAATATATCTTTGTGCTGTAACTCTTTGGAAAATGATACAAGAAACTATGTTCATAGCTCTGCATTTCTTGTGTTGACCTACCGCATTAAAATTTTCCGTCACCTATTATTTTATAAGTTACAGAGGCAAACACACTTAGTGAAACACCCTGTATGTAGTCACGATACCTACACTGATTTTTGTTATACGCCACGACAGCAGCGCTACAAGCGGCTAGCGAGGTACATTTCATACTACTATGTAGAATGAGAGTGAACAGTATTGATTAAATTGATTTTAATATACTTTTTACAATAGGGAAGGTATGGAGTGCCATAAAAATCGGTGATAACTACAAAATAACTCCAAATTTGTCTTTATTAGGTTTCCTAAGAACCATTGGAAGCTATAAAATAGTACATTGCAGGACAGTTTATTCAAGATTCTCTTGAAATCTACTTTTTAATGAAGAACTTCATTTTCTATAAAGAACAAAAACGGCTAATAAGAAATAGAAGTCCTGACCTTTTGCAGAAACAATTCGATTTTCTATTTAGAAACCTCAAGGTTTCTTCAATGCATTTCTGGTAAAATCCGTATGAAAGGCAATACCTCCATCATTTAAAGAATCAGATCAACCATCACAGTGATAAATGAAGCAAAAATCCCACAAACGTGACAATAAAACATTAAAACAAACAGTTTCCCAACAAAGCAGAAACCAGTCTACAATTGCTACTACATTTGAACCATAAACGACAAGAATCTTTTCAAAACATTCGTTTTTAGAAGCAAAAGAAATTGCAGTCGAAAGAACATGCGTTTAAACAACAGACAAATGATGTGTAAAAGTATTCGAAACATTAACATTCATACCGAATTGTTACACGTCTAAGAAAGTGCCTATCATTTAAGAACAGACTAACAGGAATTTATATTTTTTATGTTTATATTACAATACTGAGATCGATGTTGAAAGTAACTGTGAAGTTATCTGGGCACGTATAACAGGTCTAAAAGAAGTAAAGTTAATAGTTGGGTGTTTTTACCGGCCCCCCCAGTGCTGCTGTAGAAGATTTAGAATCATTCAAAGAAAGTCTACACCAGGTAGTGCATAGGTATCCGGGTCATGTAATATTAGTCGGAGGAGACTTCAACCTTAAGAGTATAGATTGGGACCTCGCTAGTTACATTTCAGGCGGTACAGACAAGCAGTCTTGCGAGCTACTTTTGGACACATTCTCCGAAAACTGTCTTGAGCATTTAAACCGGCAACCCACGCGCAATGGAAATATTCTAGACCTAATAGCCACAAACAGGCCTGACCTTATTAACGATGTCTGTGTAGAGACAGGAATTAGTGATCATGATATCGTCATAGCGTCGATGATGACCAAAGTTCATAAACCAATCAAGAAGGCTAGGACGTGTTTTTGTTGGGAAGAGCCGATAAGCAAATGTTACGATCGCACTTAGAAAATGAATGGGCATCGTTTAATTCCGGGACTATGGATGTAGAGGAATTGTGGACTAAATTTGTGTGCATTGTTAATAAAGGGTTAGAGAAATATGTGGCAGTAAAGACGATTAAGGATGGAAAAGATCCACCGTGGTATAATAATAATGTTAGAAAGCTGCTCAGAAAGCAAAGGCTGTTGCACTCTCGATTCAAAAAAGAACACGCAAATGATGACAGGCAAAAGTTAGTAGAGATTCGTACGTCTATAAAAAGATCGACGCGCGAAGCGTACAATAATTATCACAGCCATACCTTAGCAAAAGATCTTTCCGAGAACCCGAAAAAATTCTGGTCCTATGTAAAATCGATAAGCGGGTCAAAGCCCACTGTCCAGTCACTCGTTGATCATTCCGGGGCAGTAATAGAAGAAAGCAAACGGAAAGCTGAAGTTCTCAATTTAACCTTTAAGAAATCTTTCACGCAGGAGGACCTCACAAATGTACCATCATTTGATCAACGTACTAATTCCGAAATGTGGGACATAGCAATAGGTATTTCCGGTGTAGAGAAGCAGCTGAGAGAGCTAAATACGAAAAAGTCTGCTGGTCCGGATGGAATACCAGTTCGGTTTTACAAAGACTATTCTGCGGCGTTGGCCCCCTACTTAGCTTGCATTTATAGCGAATGTTTAATTCAGCGCAAAGTTCCTAGTGATTGGAAAAAAAAGCGCAGGGGACTCCCGTGTATAAGAAAGGAAAGAGAACTGACCCATACAATTACAGGCCAATATCGTTGACATCAGTTTCATGTAGAATTTTGGAGCATATTCTCAGTTCGAATATAGTAAATTTCCTTGAAACGGGAAAGCTTCTTTCCATGAATCAGCACGGGTTTAGGAAACATCGTTCATGTGAAACTCAGCTTGCCCTTTTCTCACATGACATGGACGAAGGGCAACAGGCGGATTGTGTTTTTCTCGACTTCAAAAAGGCGTTCGACGCGGTGCCACACTGCAGACTGCTAACGAAGATACGATCTTATAGAATAGGTTGACAGATTTGTGACTGGCTGGAAGACTTCCTAAGTAATAGAACGCAGTACGTTGTTCTCGACGGCGAGTGTTCATCAGAGACGAGTGTATCGTCAGGCGTGCCCCAGGGGAGTGTGATAGGACCGCTATTATTTTCAATCTATATAAATGATCTGATGGACAGAGTAAGTCGTAATTTGCGGCTGTTTGCTGATGATGCTGTGGTGTATGGGAGGGTGTCGTCTGTAACTGACTGTAATAGCATACAGGATGACTTAGACAAAATTTCTAGTTGGCGTGAAGATTGGCAGCTAGCTCTCAATGTAGAAAAATGTAAGGTGATGCGTATGAGTAGAAAAAACAATCCCATAATGTTCGAATACAGCATTAGTAGTGAGCTTCTTGATGCTGTCGCGTCGTTCAAATATCTAGGCCTACAAACTATTAAAATTAACTTACACTAAGGACAATACGCACACCCATGCCCGAGGAAGGACTCGAACCTCCGGCGGGAACGGTCACCCAGTCCGTAGCATGACGCCTTATACCACGCGACCATTCCGCGCAACTGTGCAAGAAAAAAGAAAAGAAAGAAATAAAGAAAAAAGAAAAAAAAAGGAATTATTTAAGCGCAGTGTTACAGTCATGAGAGACAAACATTTCTTTCCAACTAGTAAGCGATGCCAACCGAACTCATCTTGAAGTACTGCTTTTACTGCGACAGTTACAGCGGCTGGCGTAACTTGAATGATATCCCATCACGTTACGATTTGAGGGTACCTGTAAGTTATCAATACCGCGGGCCGGGCCACACATATATGCAAAACGGAACTTGTCTGCTTTCAGATGTCATTAAAGGGTCTGGTTTTCTTTCTGACAGGAGTGCTAACAAACGGAACGTTTGCAGGAGCACAACAGGTTTCCATGAATATTAACCACTCCGTACTTGCAACAGAGAGAGTGATTGCTGTTTTTCAATTCGTTTCGCTTGAGGAAAACCACGAACTTGTCAACCTTGTACCTCAAAATCATTTTCCTTGTTTCCACACAGAGTCTCAGTACATGAAAAGCATTTTACTAAATGAGGGTGCCTTTCAATTCGTGAACTTTTTTTAATTGATCTATTTCACAAGTAAAATCTGTCCGAAGTGCGAATATTTTTGGGAACAGAAACTGACTAATTCATACTTTAGGGAACAATATTAAGATAGGAGTGAAGAGGTGTATCTTGAATTATACTATTGTTACTATAAGGTCAACGGGTATATAAAGAGAAATAAAATTTTTCTAAAGATTCAAATTTTGTACTAGTATTAGGAAATTGTCAGTAAGGAAATATTTATATTCATCGCTTAGTTTATCCCGTAAAATTACAACCATTCGATGAATATCATATTTTAAGAAGTTTCTTTTTAATTCTGGGCGGAAAACGAGAAAACTGTTTTCAGACTGAAACTTTCACTCTGCAGCGGAGTGTGCGCTGATATGCAACTTCCTGGCAGATTAAAATTGTGTGCCGGAACCAGGACTCGAACCTGGGACCTTTGCCTTTCTCTTGCCCACGAAAGGCAAAGGTCCCAGGTTCGAGTCCCGGTTCCGGCACACAATTTTAATCTGCCAGGAAGTTTCGAGAAAACTGTTGTTCGATTGTGTGCTGGGTTGAGAAAAGCAAGCGCATCACCTATTCAAATTCAAATGTTTGTAAGGATATGGGACCTAACTCCAATGGTCATCGGTCCCTAAACCTACAAACTACATAAAGTAACTTACCCCAAGAACAGCACACACTCGTCCACACCCGTGGGTGGACTCGAACCTCTGACGACAACGGCCGCGCGCACCACAGAAAGGCTCCTTACTACGCACGTCATGTAACTTGTACTTATGACTGTTATTAAGAAGTGGCTCTTTGTTGTTTGAATTTTAATTATTATGTATCTATAGAGATAGAAATGAAAAATTTTTAGCTATCACATTAATCCCCAATGCTTAAATTAATTGTCACAAAACTATACATTAATTTACCATATTTGCGCGAAAGTAGCACCAACTAAAATACTTTTCAATGTCAGCGGTCCTATAAAATTTTTGCCGAACTTTTTTATGTTGTAAGTAATATAAAGATTGTGTATTTGATCTGTTATTTCCAGGAACTTGTTGCCGTCGGTTCTTTAGGATCGGTAACGTGACGAAAGACATAGGGAAATATTGTTGTACACTAACAGCTGTTTCATAAAAATAAAATTTAATGTTGTTGTTGTTCTTGTTGTGGTTTTCAGTCGCAGACTGGTTTGATGCAGCTCACCACGCTACCCTGTCCTGTGCAAGCCTCTTCATCTGAGAATACGAACGGCAACCTACATCCTTTTGAATCTGCTTGCTGTATTCGTCCATCGGTCTCCCTCTACGATTTTTAACCCACACAAGTCCTTCTAATGCTAAGTTGACGATTCCTTGATGTCTCAGAATGTGTCCCAGCAACCTATCCCTTCTCTTAATCAATGTATGCCATAAACTCCTTTTCTCCCCAATTCAGTTAAGCACTTCTTCATTGGTTATGATCTACCATCTAATTTTCATCATCCGTCTGTTGCACCACATTTCGAAAGTTTCTATCATCTTTTTGTCTGAACTCCTTGTCGTCCACGTTTCACTCCCATACAATGCTACACTCCAGACAAATGCTTTCAGAAAGGACATCCTAACATTTATACTAATATTGGATATCAACAAATTTCGCTCATTCAGAAACGCATTTCTTCCCATATCCACTCTGCATTTTATATCTTCTTTACTTTGGCCATCAGAATTTATCTTGCTACCCAAATAACAAAACTCATCTACTAATTTTATTGCCTAATTACCTAATCTAATTCATTCATCATCGCCTGATTTTATGACACTATATTCCATTACCCTCGTTTTACACTTTTCATTGTTCATCTTACATCTTCCTTTCAAGACACTGTCCATTCCATTCAATTGCTCTTCCAGGTCCTTCTGTCTTTGACAGAATTACTAGTCATCAGCAAACCGCAATGTTTTTAATTCCCTTTACCTGGACTTTAATTCCCTCTCCAAATTTCCCCTTGCATTCCTTCACAGCTTGCTCAATGTACAGATTGAGCAACACTGGGGAAAGGCTATAACCCTGTACACTCCCTTCCCACCACTGCGACCCTTTCTTGCCCTTCGACTCTAATAATTGCTATAATTATTATCTGGTTTTTGTAAAATTTGAATATAACTCTTCGCTCCTGTATTTTACCCCTGCTACCTTCAGAATTTGAAGGTAAATAATAAAAATAATAAAAAATAAAACATTACATGTCGTCTAATATCATGTAAAGATACCTTTTATTAAACTGACTTGTTCTACGTAATTACGCAGTCCCGTCTAGAGGGACCCAGGGGTGGGGTGTAAAATCCCGAGACCCAATCCTCATGGGGGCTGAAGTCAGTCACAGGTTCGGACCCTCCGGGATGCTGAGATGGAAAATATCGGATTGTAAAAATCACACTGCTACTGAAAATAAATTTTGTATCATATATTTGTCGTGTTGTGTGTACTCGTTACGAATCTCATTGATATTAAATACCAATTGAATAATGCTCATGTCGGATGACAAAAGAGAAAACATATTCCTTTTTAAGCAACACTGCCAAAAGAAGTGGAAACCAGTTGTCCCATCACTGCACATTCCTCTCTCAAATTGTTGTCATTCTATCATATTCGCGCTGTTTTAAGACATAACATGCTAATTCCATGTACCCAGTCCCGCCGGCCGCGGTGGCCGAGGGGATTGAGGCGCTCCAGTCACGGTCTGCACGGCCACTACGGTCGGGGGTTCGAATCCCCCGTCGGGCATGGATATTTGTGCCGTCCTTAGGAGTAGCTAGTTCATAAGTAGTTTGTAAGTTTAGGGACTGATGACCCCGTAGTTAAGTCCCATAAACTATTTGAACATTTTGTACCCAGTCCCTCCTCGTAGTTCATTTTGCATAATCATCATCGTGCCACTATCTGCATATGTCTCTCGTGGGGTCATTACACACACAAAAGTGTGTAATTATAATAATTGTTGGTGTCCGCCCAAGATCATCCTGCATACATTTATTTAAGGAAAAATAACTGTATGGTGACCAATTACAGTGATGATAATATTATGAATATTTTCTCGCGGTAGCGAATTTCTTTTAGCGTCACTGTATAAGGTGTGCATGTTCTACCAAATGGTGACATATGAAAATTTGTGCCGGGCAGATACTCTAACCCGGGTTTCCCGCTTTTCGCGAGATTAAGCTGCGAGTGCTAAGGGATGAATGCAGTTGACTCATATGTGCAGTCAGTGTGGCATATAGAAGTTTGGGTCGGTCCTGGATTCGTGTTCGGGTAGCCTAGTGGTTAAGGCGACCGCTCGCGAAAAGCTGGAAAACCGGGTTCGGGTCCCGGCCCGGCATAAATTGTCACGTCACCAGTTGGTAGAACAACCATACCTTTTACAATGACGCTAAAAAAAATCGCTATTGCGAGAAAATATTCATAATTTATTTTAGGATCCAGTGAACTTCACAGTAGCCTCACAATATTCAACTTCTGACAAAGTTCGGCAAATGAAGTCCTAACGTCCGGTTGTTAAAACCCTGCCCCCACAGTAGTTCAGTTGAGCATCGTATGTGCTACGTGTTAGACCTGTTGGATGAAGTGTTTGCTTAGTGCGTTACTTCTGAACTGAGAAAGGAACAATGAATGAGCAAAGGATCAATTTAAAGTTTTGTTTTAAACTTGGCAAGACACCTAAAGAAACGCAAGCGATGTTGGTTCATGTTTAAGAGGATCAATCACCACTGTCCATGAAATGTGTGTACAAGTGGATCGCCAGTTTTCGAGGAGTGTTCCTAACAATCCCCGTAGCGGACGACCGACGACTGCAGACAGTGACGAAAACGTTGTGAAAGCTAGAACATTAACCACGAACGATCGTCGATTAACAGTGTGCATGTTAGCGTACGAACTGCATATGAACCGTGAATTCGTGAGACAAATCCTTACCCATAAGGTATGGAAGAGGAAAACGTGTTGTATTTTGTCACTTGGCTGGCGATCAGAATCAGGCACTTTATAGCTTTTACTGGATTTTTTTGAAACGGAGGAAGCGCTTCCAAATTTCCTGAACCGCATTGTTACTGTTAGTGAGGATGAAACCTGGTGTCTCCTTTACAAGCCTGAAACGAAACGGCAAAGCTTGGAATCGATGCTCATCATCTTTTTCGATAGCCAAAACATTATCCACAAGGAATTTCTACCAGAGGAAACAATGTTGAACACTATAACGTATGTATAATTGTTGATCCGTTTCTTACAACGTCTACGCAGGGTGCGGCCCCAGTACACACAACAAGATTCCTGTTTTTTGTTCACAACGCTTCCCCGCACAATGTCAATATCGTGAAACAGATCCTGCAAAGAAAAGGGTGGTGCGACTTCAACATCCACCATACTCGCTGGATCTCAATCCTTCAGACTTCTTCCTACTCCCTCCACTCTAACTCGCTTTGCTACGAGAGACATTTGATGCTGCTCCTGACTTCCAACAAAATATACCGAGGCTTTTGAATAGTCCCAAAGGAAGACTTCGTGTAAAGTTTCCAGAACATATATTGCTGAGCTCACCAGTGCGTATTTATGGTAGGTGGCTATTTCTCAGGACAGTAACGTAATTGTAGTTCATAGTTCATCTACGTCAGTGTTATCAAACATAATTGTCAGAAGCTTTAATGTTTACTTAGGAAATTTGTTATTAATTAACCAACACAATTAAAGAGCAATAGCATAACTACAACACTGGGAGAAAGGATTATCTTCATTATACAAGGTGAAATCTAACTTTGGCCCAGAATGAGGTGAATTATGCTGCCACAAAAATCTGTGGTCACTTACCAAAGAGCATGAATAGTCTGACAGATAGCCAGATACAATTTAAAAATAAAATAATTTTTAATAGTAAATCCTTCTACGCAATAGATGAATTTAAGATATACATTAGTGATTTAACAAAACAATATAATAGTAAAAAATGCATGTCTTCAAATATCATGCAAAACTGACATGTTCCACATCATTACCGAATGTTAGTTTTATCTAATAGTAAGGAGTCAAGTTTTCCTCACTGTCATTTCCTGCATATTCCAACCTCAAGATCACATTATGCTTGTCGAGACAAATCTTTGGAATATAAACTTGATGGGATATGTACATTTTCAATGATAATAATTACAGATTGATATGCAAATTACGAGATCATGTCGCAAGTGCAATATACAGTAATAGAGGCTGACACATACTAGTGAACAAACACTTCTTTTCCTAATGTGAGTCAAGGGGCATGCATGACTGCGACTGGCGACAATAACACAGGTAGGCGGAAGCACAGAGTAACATATACAGAGGAGAAGCCTCCCCTAAACACTGTCCTACACTCCCCTCGTAGGTCCGTAAGCTGCTAGCAGGTGTCAGGCTGTTCCCTGGCTTAGGGTGCCTCTCGCACGTCAGAGGGTAGCGTCACAGTCTAATATATACAGTCGCGACACTACTGCTGATTTTTGTTATACTAGGCGACTGCAGCGCTCCTTGCGGACGTAAAGCCACTTTGTTCTGTATCGTATACGAGACGTGTGTTGGTTGTAACTGCTGAGCATTTCTGTGTGGGCATTCGAAAATAATTTACTACTGAGGCAAATGTATGGAAAAGAAGTGTTCTGTGTGGCCATTATTAGTGATAGAAAGGTTAAATATGTTTTCTGTTTTATCTAATGGAAACCACTGTCTAACACATAAACCTATTTACATGAAAACACAGAGGTGTCTTATTTTACAGACGATTGTCGCCCCGCCCCCTCCCACTCCTCCCTCATCTTCGAACCATATGATGACAGACTGTGATAATGACTGAGTATCATCAATATAATATTTAAACTGCCGTGTAATCGACGTATTATCTTAACATATAATTGAAACAGCCTCGTAGAAAATTTATATTAGACGAAAGTTTCATTGCCAGTGGGTGTTCTCATAACTATAAAGCAGGGGGAAAACCCTTTTTTTTTTTTGCATCTTTTAACACCGGGAAGGCTAATTACATGCTTCTCATGTGCGATTTTCTGTGTTTACCAGCAAAGTAAGGTGCAATGTCTGAAGAATTTCGTAACAAATATGTTGCAGTTAGCGTCAGTTTATTCAGGAGTTTTTGCTAAATTAACATTTATCGACATTTAACTGGCTTGTCTGCGCAAAATACTATTATCTATCACTATCAACAAGGTAAGCTGCAAGCAATGTCTAAAGAATTACTTCGTAATATATTGCTGTTTGTGTCAGATAACGAGTTTTTGCTCGGTTTACTTTTCTTTTAGACTCAGTCATGTGTAAAGATACTTAAATAAAGCTTGGAATGCAAGAATATATACAATATTTATCCAACCACACAGAAAAGTAATTACAAGCGGGCATTATTAATGTGTCGTATACGGCGTGTAGGGACAGCCGGCTTTACGTCCGCTTGGAGCGCTAGTGTCGTCCCAGATGTCAGACGGTAACAGTTTCCACAGCAGTGAGTGTCGCGACTGAATATGTTAGACTGTGGTAGCGTGGAGAGGAGGCTGAGGGGAGAGCTCGTGCCGCCTGCCACGAGGCCACGGCTGTGTCCGGCTTGCTGGCGCTTGAGGGGACGTGGTGGTGGGGACAGCCGCTACCTGCCGCCTGCTCTGGCCAGTTTAAAGGGCTGCTTATGACCACAGCGCCATCATGAGACATCTTACGGAACTGCTGGAAACCCTCCCTCCCCACACCCCTGAGCATAGGAGCGGGCCCTTACGGAGGTTTCCCGTCTGTATATATTTGTCTGTGGCGGAAGGCTCCTCACCCGAACTCCCTCGCCCCGGGCGGTCTCCAGCCAGAACGCCACTGCCTTCATGGGGAAATACGGATGCTTAAAATCCTTTTAAAAGCCACAATACCACTCTCAACAAAATTCCAACTGGCGCCATTGAGTCTGAAAGGAAATAAACGAGACATTAGCTCACTCACTATTGACCGGAATTTTAGGATGCACTATCCGAGTGGTAGGTGAGCCACTGGTGGGGAAGCACCAGCGTCATTGGAAGATATACACAAGCAGAATGAGAAAAATTAAGGCAGACTCGCTCTCTCGCCGCACCGGCTGTGTATGTGTCATCACTAGCAGCACGACGCCCTCACATCGATTTTTGTGAAGAGAGGCAATAAGGACTCCCGTACAGTATTGCACTGTGAGGAGCACCTCTGTCATGGAGCGGACCTTACGAATGTCCAGTGTAGAGTACTAAGGATTACACATTGTTCATAGTGTTGACAGAGATACTTCACATCTGGCATGAACATAGACAGAGTCTTTTAGTTAACGCTTCCAAGTGCATTTTTGAGTGGCAACACAGTGGGTTAGACTGAGACATACCACGCCAATTTATAGCCAGACTATCATTTATAGGTCGTTCTTGACTTCATCAAGATGTGGGGAAAGTGCAATCAAGACAGATAATATTTCGTTTCAATTTCAGTAAAGATGTATCTAGCAGTCGTCGGCGCAGTTAACAGTATTGTGTGCAAATCATTTAGGTGAACTACACCCACCCCCAAACAGCAATAACAAATACATTTTTTACCATTGCGTGATATTTCTGACATTCTGACAACCTTGAACATAAACTGAGAAAACACAGGTCGACATGGATTCTGGGGTTTGGAAAGTAAGTGGTATTCTTTACTAAATTTGCACCCCTGAATATGAAAATCATATCGGTTTTTTTCCATCACCCTCAGTTTTTTCTGCACAGCTACCCCCCTCCAACCCTACCATTGGCTGCGAAATCTGTGTTATGCAGTGTCCACAACTACAGAAATGTGAAACGCTGCATTTTTTGTGTGAAGGTGAGGCAGAGGGGTCTAATGTGCTTGGAGCTGACGTTCCATTATCGCCACAGAAATCAGTGACTGAGTGCTACAGCTACAAGGAGGTGCTTTCGCGCTTTGTTGTGAGTGGCGGTATTTCACTGAAGGTGTGTTAAAAATGTCAGGAAGGCAGTGCGTGAAGAGCCCATGTACATTTTGTTATATCTGTGGGAATCATGTGCTACGTGCAAGACGTCGACAAATAACAAAATTTGTGCAGAAGTCAAATTTTGCATATTTCGGCATGAAGCTCGGCAATCAGGACAAGTCATTTGCTCCACACATTGTGTGCCATACATGTGTGGAGCAGTTAAGGAAATGGAGTGAAGGTAAAATCAAGTGCTTGAACTTCGCAATTCCTATGGTATGGTGTGAACAGAAGAATCATGTTGGTGACTGTTACTTCTGTATGACGAATGTAACGGGATACAACAGAAGAAACATGAAAAACATATCGTATCCAAACTTAGACCTGTTCCTCATGGCCCAGGGCTACCAATCCCATCTCCATCAACATTCTCTTGAATTCTCTGAACCAGATGTAACTCAAGAAAGCAGTGAATTCGACTATTCTGAGTGTGGTACCGATAGTAGCTCAAAACCTGTTACTCAAACAGAACTTGACAATTTGGTGAAAGACTTGGAGAAGTTTAAAAAATGTTGTGCGTCGTTTCCTTGGCCAGAATAAGCAGCCTGGTTACAAGGAAATGGTGGAAGACATGCTACAGTCCTTTAAACAGTTAGGATGCAAGGTCTCTCTAAAACTACATTTTCTAATGTCACACTTAGACAGTTTTCAAGAAATTTTGGCTGACACATCAGAGGAACACGGTGAACGATTTCATCAGGAACTTAAAACTATGGAACATCGTTATCAAGGTCATTGGGGAATAAACATGATGGCTGACTACTGTTAGTGCATCACACGTGAAGGAGAAGTGACACACAAGAGGAAGGATATCAAGCGTTCATTCACGGGCAAACGAAGACGGAAGTAATACCTCTACCTAGTAAGTGCCCACCATAATATTTGTTTCTTATAATTCATATGCCTTTCTTCCAATTCTTTTTATAACCACTTTACTGTCCCATTTCGTTTCCATTGTCCCGTAATTGCTTTCCAATTTCCAATTTCATTGGGCGCAGAGTTAGACAATGGTGAATATGATGATGATAGTGGTGGTGCGAAAACCTGACGTGCTACAGAGAAACAGGCTGCAGATTTGTGATCAGCAGGGTCAATTTAGTCAGAAATTCATATTTTCATGTAAACCCCAGACAAAAGGTCAAAATTTGTCGACCTGTGAAATTGAATGAATTTTAAAGTCAAGTAGGTGCGGTTCTTCAGCCATTCTACCAACTTTATTTTATTTTGAAATTGTTTAAACGTTTCATCTACCCTGTCAACCTATCCGAAACTTGGAAATTATAAAAATATTACTTGTTTCTTTATTAATTTCAGTTTTCGTAAAAGTAAATAAAGCCAAAATTTAAAATCAGTTTTTTATTTCAGTAACTAGCGACATCACTTTAGTACCCGAACTGACCCTCGCTATTTATACTTTGTTAATTTTAAGATTTTTCTTACAGGAAATGTCATCTACATCTATCTTTACATAAGTGATAAAGTTTCACTTTTTGTAGGTAGGCAAGAAGCGTCTTTCTGACTTCTACATGTCATGCTGTTGTCTTCCTTGCAGGAGCCTCAGGTACAGTAATTAGTCAGATCAATCCATTGCGCACTATACATAGTTGCAAGAGTAGAATAAAAAAAACAGCATAGGTTTCACATTAGAAAATGACGACCCTGCCAGTATAGAAATTGTCAGGATAGGTTATCAACAGTACATATATAAATAGCAGAGTAGCTGATTTTTAGCAAAGGTCGCAAAGATTTTAAAAAAATGTTGTTTGAAAATTTTTCATGTTAAAGTAGACAATCAAGCTGGATTCTAGCACGGATTAAGAAATAGTTATGTGCTGATTTTCAAGTTTTTGTGTATATTTATATAGTGTTAGATTAGCTAAAGTGATATTCAGTGAAATTTTTGTAAAAAGTCAAGTAGTTTAGGAGATATCAATGTTGGAAGGTGCACTGTCACACCGAAGAGCAATTTTTTTAAAATATGTATTTCAAGGATCAGAAGTGAAAAGAATAATAGGTCAAAAATAGAGTGTATAGAAGTGATTATTGGAAAGAAAATGATTAGATAGTGTTATGTTAAAAACGTAAATTTTTGATTTTCATAATTTTTGAATAGGTATTAGGTTTGAGTGATTTCAGGTGGTAGTCACAGATGTGGAGATGCAGACTGATGCTGGAGCATCCAACCTATGTAGATTTAAGAGATTAATGTTGTTGTTTTTTTCTCCCTTGCAAGCGCACACATGTAGGATTGAAGATTGTAGCACAGCAGATTGGAGAGGCAAAAATTTACGACGTTGTTTTAGTTGCTTCAACCAATGGGTAGGTGGTCACACAGTTTTGCAGATAAGTGTTGTTGTTGATTTAAAGTTACATCCACAAATTTCCATGTTGACGAGGGCACAGGCATAAAAACTTCGTGGATCTCAGCAGCAAGTAGAGATGATGGGGATAAACAAGTAGGTAACCAAACAGTCGGACGAGACAGTAGAGAATGTAGAAAACTATCGAGAGGAAGAGCAGCAGAGTTTGCGACTTCTAGACGACTTAGACAAAATAGAAGTACATCCGATGGGAGTAAGGAAAATGCGATTCCAGATATTCCAGAATTTGTAATTTCGCGAAAAGCAATTTCTGAACCAGGTGCAGACAGTCCATGCAAAAGGTGGGAAACTTTAGAAGCAGGTAGACCTAAGGAAACTAGATTGATATCAGCATAATAATGGCAGAATACGCGTCATTACAGTCAACGCACAGACGGATTGGTGACGAGGCAGGAAGATTTGATAGTGAAAATGAGCATTTGGAATATATAGAACCAAATGTACATATTGTCAACATGCCACAGCGAGAGGGATAGAATAATTTTGTGTAGTTACACACACCGTGTAACGGTTTCATAACAAACGCAACTGTACCTGAACACTTAAGACAGACAGAATAGCGACAGTTTGCAGAGTCAAAAAATGTTCAAATGATTGTAAAGCTTATGGGACTTAACTGCAGGGGACTGATGACCCCGTAGTTAAGTCCCTTAAGCTTAACAAACATTTGAACAACTTAACTGCGGGGTCATTAGTCCCTAGACTTACAAACTACTTATGACCTAACTTATACTAAAGGCAGCACAAACATCCATGCCCGAGGAAGAATTCGAACACCCCGACAGGGAATGGCCTCGTGCTTCAGAGCATAGCGCCTCAATGCACTCGGCCGCTTCGCCGCGGCTTTGCAGAATCACATACTCCACTACAGTGACAGATGGAACGGGTCCACAATACACACACAGTGTAAGACAACGAAGGATGTTACCATTAGCCAATTTGTTGATGTCACAATATGAGACATGAGATGCCGCAAATGACGGAGCAGAAAATAGAAGATCGAGAACACACAGTTCAGCAGGAGATAGTATGACAGGACAAGATACCATTATAGAAATGTTAAGAAAAAGGAAAGATAGTATAACTGCACAAAGTAATAATATAACAAACAAAATCAAGAATTGAGACAGGATATGTAAAACGAAATCAACAACTGAAACATTCAAAATCAGGAAATAAAACAGGATATTCATCAAGTTAAAGTCCAGATGGAGGAAGGCATAGCACAGATTGATAACCAGATGACACAAAATAAATAAAGACGCAAAAGTGGTTAGTGACATGATACAGGCATTATCGCAAGGCCTACAGGAACTGCGAACTGACATAGACAAGGTCCAATTGGACATTGTCAATGTAGATAAGAAAGTTGAACGTTTCACAAAAAAGGTGACACGTACAGCTATTCAGACCACTGAAGAACAGGATATTCAAAGTAAAGTACCGAAAGTCGCTTTAAAACAGTACGACCAGCGTATAAAAAATTGAAACAAAGACGGAAGATCAGCTGGAAAAACTCAGGTCAGAGTTAATCCAAAGAATTGAGGAAAAGATAGAAACCGACTGTATTTCTAGTATAATGACTGATACATCAAGTAATCATTCAGTAAAAGAACCGACACAAGTAAAAGGTAGACAAAACGGAAAGAAAATGGAAGTAGCACCTGTGGAAGAAGGCCGAAAGTAGTTAGAACATCACCTTATGATGGGCCGCAAAAACACACAGAATACGCGGAAACTAGTGGAATATACAGTCAACCATTACCAATTGAAATACAGGCAACTGAACTAACATTTTGACAGTAATTCGTTTGCAGTACAAAGAGCCACGAATGAGCAACATTTTTGAATGCCGTTGAAACGATATGAAATTAACACAGTATGCGCAACAGGGAACATGTAGATGAATAGCTGGTTGCCACAACACAGGCAAGACAGCATACCAGATACAGGAATATTAGAAATGACGGAACAAACATGACATCTACATCTACATACATACTCCGCAATCCACCGTAATGTGCGTGACGGAGGGTACACTGTACCACTACTAAGCATTTCCTTTCCTATTCCACTCCATAGTAGAACGAGAAAAAATAGAATGCCTATATGCCTCCGTACGAGCCTTAATTTCTCTTATTTTGTCTTTGTGATCACTACGCGAAATGTAAGTAGGTGGCAGCAAGATCTTACTACACTCAGCTTCAAATTCCGGCCCTCTAAATTTCCTCAACAGAGTTTCACCAAAAGAACGTCGTCTTTCCTCTAACGATCCCCAATTGAGTTGTCGGAGCATTTCCGTGACACTCGCGCATTGGTCGAACCTACCAGTAACAAACCTAGCTGTTCGCCTCTGAACTGCTTCTATGTCTTCCTTTAACCTGATCTGCTGCGGATCCCAAACACTTGAGCAATACTCAAGACGTGGTCGTGCAAGCGTTTTATACTCGGTCTCCTTTACAGGTGAAGTACATGTTCCCAAAATTCTCCCAATAAACCGAAGTCGGCTGTCCGCCTTACTCACAACTGTCCTTACATGTTCGTTCCATTTCATATCGATCTGAATGTTACGCCTAGATATTTGAACGACGCGACAACATCAAGTAGCTCACTACTTATGCTGTATTCGAACATTATGGGATTGTTCTTCCTACTCATGCGCATCACCTTACATTTTTCTACATTTTCTAGCTGCCATTCTTCGCACCAACTAGAATTTTTTTCTAATTCATCTTCTATGCTATTACAGTCAGTTAAGGATGACACCCTCCCATACACCACAGCATCATCAGCAAACAGCCGCAAATTACTACTCTGTCCATCAGATAATTTATATACGTAGAAAATAATAGCGGACCTATCACACTCCCCTGGGGCACGGCTGACGATACACTCGTCTCTGATGAACACTCGCCGTCGAGAACAACGTACTGCGTACGAGTAGGAGCTATTAATAGGTACGATACAGATGACTTTCTGACTGTTCGAAAATTTCAACACTTCAAAGAGGAAGGTGGAAGTATTCATGCAAGAGCCTTCATTGATGAATTTCAGGTGGGCATACCGAACCATTGGAGTTTAGCACATAGGCTAGATTTTGTATGCGCACACATATCAGGACCAGTGGTAGAGGTAATGTAAAGAGTTACAGAAAACTGAACATCTTATCAACAGTATAGGACCGCATATTTGAATAGATATTGGTCAAATGTCAAATCAAGCGCAGAATAAAATCATATACGAAATTATTACAGATGGCACCTTACGAGAACTCAGGGGAGAAAAGTGTTGTCAAATTTTTTGACATCATGAACAAAAAGAACCAATGCTTAGACAGATCGTGCAGCAATGGAGAACTAATAGGTTTATTTAGAATTAAACTACAGGTCAAATATCAGCAATCTACAGTAGGAAAGAATGAAGATATTTAGGGTTTTAAGGAAGTACTGAGGGAACTAGAAATCATGTTCAAAGAGGAAGAACTTAAAACAAGAAAAAATAAAAGTGAAAGTCAGACGGAGAGGCCTATAAATGACTGTCACGGTAATTTTAACCATAATAATAATGGAAACTTCATACCATTTAATAATAATACAAACAAACAATTTTCAATCACGAAACAATGGAGAATGCGTAGAAGTATGAAACAGTGGCAGAATTGTGCAGTAAATAAAAACTTTGCAAAACTCAAAGAGAACACACTAAATAAAAAATGAGTAAATTAAACCAATTTCAATCTAAGAATTTCATATGGTGGTAGGTGAATAAACAACCCACTACTCCAAGATAATTAAAAAAAGGATGAAGAAGTGATAAATATAAGATGTAATGTTTAGAAAAATAGTTTTGATTTAGTATTTATTCTCAGCAATAAAATTAGAATTTTGCATTGTATAAGATAAAAAAAATTAAACTACGTAGAATAAAAGATGTAAATTTATCCTGCACATCACGACACCGCGAAGGAGAATCATCAGAGAGCGTCTCCATCCCGTTCGGCAACTACAACCTTGAGACAACAACAGGGCGTATTGTCATGTTGAGGCAGCACTGAGGGTAAAATAAAATGATGATGTCAAGACTAGCGTTCCACTGGAGAGGCAGGTTTCATCCAGGTTGGACTTCACCAAACAACTTATACCACAGACATTGTAATATGCCACAACCATAATCTACGAATATGAGAGAAGAATAGTAATATTGCAATAGTGTAGCAAAGCTACAGTATATTGAGACCTATCATCATCTCAATACACAATTGGAAAGACAGATCCCAAATCCTTTACATTCCATGAATAAATCACTATTCCTAGCCCAAGAAGAAAAGGAGACAGAAGAAAGAAGATGAGAAGCAACCAAGGTCGCAAGAGACAAAAGTTGGGCAGAAGATTGAGATATCTTTCTCTCCTATCCTATAACATGATACATTTGCATCGATAGACAAATGCAAACTGATTCAGAAAGTTATGTAAGTCTTGCACTTACAATAAATCTTTATGAAAAAAAAGCAACATGAAATACTGCTGCAAAGCAGATTCTTCTACTACAACACCAACGTCAAGATCTTCTCATACTGGTTCAGGTGTGACGGCAGACTTACATCATCTCTTCAATACATTAGCTGACAGTCGTCAATTGCTGTCATCTAGAGGCACAATTCCACTACATTGCGCCTCAACATTGATAAAACTCAGCATTGCATGCTATAGTACTGCTCTCATGACATACACCATTCTATAGACAGTCGATGAAATTCGAAAATTACTGTAGATCATCAGACAAGAAATCAACGAATGTAGCAGAACAATAAACAATGTGAAAACATAAAAAGTGAAAGATAGTGAAAATAAAAATAAAAACAATTCATTACTAAAAGACATGTTTGAAACCTTAATAATCAATTATTAGTGCAACGAAAAATAATAATATAATAACTGTTTTCTTATGTAATTTATCTATGTATATATAATATAATGTATATATAATTTATTGCATTGATTTGTATGTACATTTTAAATTTATGTTTTGAGTAAATTTACCAAACCTTATTATTTTAAAAATTTTATAAAAAAAATTAATATCGAGGAATACTAAAGTAGGGCAGCTTCTTCATTCTTTGATTGAAATACAGAGACAGAAATAAAACTAATTCTAAAATTAAAACAGAGAGACACTAAAAAGCTCTTGCTACTTCATGCAAAGCTAAATAAAAAATTGAACCATAAAAGATCACGTACACTAACACTGTACACTAACGAGTTTTGAGAAATAAATCAATTGTAAAGTTGAATTATGAAAAACAGAAACACATAATGGCAATGAAGGACAGAAAAAAATATTGTGAAAGCTAATTTTTGCTTTAAAACAAAACACAATTGTATAAATAGTAGTTAAATCCCTATAGAAAATAAGAAAATCTAAAATTATTAGGAATGGCTGAATGATAATTTTAAACGGTAATTTTTGTCTGTTTTTGTTAATGATTTGCTTGGCTTTAACAAAATCCCAGGTAAAAATTTTGTCACATATTTCGACCTCAAAATCACATTATGCTTGTCGAGACAAATCTTTGGAATACAAACTTGATCGGGTACGTACATTTTCAATGATGATGATTACAGTTTGATATGCAAATTACGAGATCATGAAGCAAGTGCAATATATGGTAATAAAGGCTGACGCGTGCTAGAGAACAAACACTTCTTTTTCTAATGTGAGGCAAGGCACAGGCGTGACTGCAACCGGCGACAATCATACAAGTGGGCGGAAGGCTCCTCACCCCAACTTCCTCACGCCGAGCGGTCTCTGGCCAGAAAGCCACTGCCTTCATGGGGAAATACGGATGCTTTAAAATCCTTTTAAAAGCCACAATACCACCCTCAACATAAGGTATTTACTTGCAGCTTTTAGGACGCAGGTAGAATGCGAATTCCAACTGCCACTGTTGACTCTAAGAGGGAATACTTAAACAAGACATTAGCTGACTCATTAGTGGCTGGCGAGCCATAAAGCGTTTTAAGGCACAGTATCTGATTGGTAGGTGAGCCACTGGTGGGAAAGCGCCAGAGTCATCGGAAGATATAAACAAGCAGAACGAGAAAAATTAAGGCAGACTTTTGCTCTCTTGCCCATGCCGGCTGTGTGTGTCGTCACTAGCGGTGTGACGCTCTTGCAGTGTTTTGTGCGGAGAGGCAATAAAGATGCTTGTACATTATTGCAGAATGGCTATGGGAAAAAAAGCGTTTCTAAAGAAGCGAAACTTGTTAACATCCAGTATTAATTTAAATGTTAGGAAGTCCTTTCTGATAGCATTTGTCTGGAGTGTAGCACTGTATGGGAGTGAAACGTGGACGATAAGGAGTTCAGATAAAAAGATGATAGAAGCTTCTGAAATGTGGTGCTACAGACGAGTGATGAAAATTAGATGGGTAGATCACGTGCTTAACCGAATCGGGGAGAAAAGGAGTTCCTGGCATATCCTGACTAAGAGAAGGGATGGATTGGTTGGACACATTCTGAGACACCAAGGAATTGTCAACTTAGCATTAGAAGGAAGCGTGTGAGGTAAAAATCGTAGAGGGAGACCGAGGGACGAATATGGTAAGTAGATTCAAAAAGGATGTAGGCTGCCGAACGTATTCTCAGATGAAAAGACTTGCACAGGACAGGGTAGCGTGGAGAGCTGCATCAAACCAGTCTGTGGACTGAAGACCACAACAACAACAACTTTATTGCACTGTAAAGGAGCACCTCTGTCGTGGAGCAGATCTTATGAATCTCCAGTGGGGAGTATTAAGGATTACACGTTGGTCATAGTGGTGACCGAGATACTTCATATCCGGTGTGAACATAGAGTGTATTAGTTAACGCCTGCGAGATTATTTTTGAGAGGCAAAGCGATAGGTTAGTCTGAGGCTGACGTACCACACCAATTTATAGCCAGACTATAGGTTGTTCTTGACTTCATCAAGACGCAGGGAAAGTGCATTCAGGATTAGTCGATCAAGAAAGACAATATTTAGTTTCGATTTCAGTAAAGACGTAGCTAACAGTCGTCGGCGCAGTCAATGATATTGTCTGCAAACGCTTGCACTATACCCCTACCCAAACGGCAGTAACAAATACATTTTTTTTTACCATTGCGTAATATTCCAACAACCTTAAACATATACTGAGGAAACTGAATTAATTTTAAAGTCAAGTAGGTGCGGTTCTTCAGCCATTCAACCAACTTTATTTTATTTTGAAATTGTTTATATGTTTGATCTATCCTGTCAACCTATGCAGAATTGGGAAATTAGAAAAATGTTACTTGTCTCATTATTAATTTCAATTTTCGTAAAAGTAACTAAAGCCAAAATTTAAAATCAGTTTTTTATTTCAGTAACTAGCGACACCACACTTATGAACCACAGACATTGCCGAGGTAGGGTGGCTTGCGTGCCTCAATGGTATAGATAGGCGTACTGTAGGTGCAACCATTGCGGAGAGTTCAGACAACAGCGTAGTTCCTAAAGAGAGGCAGCAGCCTTTTCAATAGTTACAGGGGCAACAGTCTGGATGATCGACTGACCTGGCCTTGTAACATTAGCTGATGTGGTTTTACCACACAGTTACTGTGAACAGCTGAAAGCAAGGTGAAACAACAGCCGTTACTTTTCCCGCGGACATGTAACTCTACTGTGTGAAAATATGATGGCATCCTGTCGGGTAAAATATTCCGGTAAAATAGTCCACCATTCGGATCTCCGAGCGAGGACTACTCAGGAGGCTGTTATCTTCAAGAAAGACAACACTGGCATACTACGGATCGGAGTGTGGAATGTTACATCCCTTGATCAGGTATGGAAGTTAGAAAATGTAAAAAGAGAAATGGAAAGGTTGAAGTTAGATATAGTGGAGATTAGTGAAGTTCAGTGGAAAGAGGAACAGGATTTCTAGTCAGACGAGTACAGGATTATAAATACAAAATCAGTTGGGGCTATTACAGGAATAGGTTGATAATGAATAAGAAAATTTGTGTGCGAGTAAACTACTATCAGCAACACAGTGATCACATTATCGTAGTGAATATAGATACAAAGCCAACACCGACAACAATAGTACAGGTTTCTATGCCAACTAGCTCTGCTGATGATGAGAAGATCGAAGAAATGCATGAGGAGGTAAAGGAAATTATTCAGACAATTAAGAGAGCCTGAAACTTAATTGTGATGGGAGACTGGAATTCGGTTCCAAGAAAAGGAAGGGAGGGAAAAATAGTAGGCGAATATGGACTGGGCAAAAGGAATGAAAGAGGAAGCCGCCTGGTAGAATTTTGCAGAAAACATAATTTAATCATAACAAACACCTGGTTTAAGAGTCATGAAAGAAGGTTGTGTACGTGGAAGAGACCAGGAGACACCGGAATGTACCAGATAGATTTTGTAATGGTAAGATATAGATTTTGGATCCAGGTTTTAAACTGTAAGACATACTCAGGGGCAGATACAGACTCTGACCATAACATATTGGTCCTGGACTGTAGGGTGCAACTGAAAAAACTGCAGAAAGGTGTGAAAATAAGGAGACAGGACCTAGATAAATTGAGGGAACCTGAAGTTCTTAAGAATTTCAGTGGGAGCTATAGGCAACAATTGACAGAAACAGGGGTAAATAAAACAGTAGAAGAAGAATGGGTAGCATTGAGAGATGAAATGGTGAAGGCAGCAGAGGATAAAATAGGTAGAAACGCAAGACCTACAAAAAATCCTTGGGTATTACAGGAAATACTAAATTTAATTGCTGAAAGGAGAAAATATAAAAATTCAGTAAATGAAGCAGGTAAAATGGAGTACAGACAACTAAGAAATGAGATTGACAGGAAGTGGAAAATAGCTAAGTAGACCACTGTACGAAACAAAAGCTTAATTCTCGGAGGAGGCATCCAGATAATAATTTACTGTTATATAAAAAACACACATACACCGTATTTATCTGTTGGAAATCACTGGATTGAAAAACTAGGACACATTTCCGTGCACGATCAGAAGGAATATTCCAAAAAATGAATCTAAGTTCAAGAGTGTAAGTTAAAAATGCTGGACAACGAATCACTACCATCTACACAGGCACAAGAGCAGAACCAACCTTACCTCACCGCAGTCCGAGCACAAAGTCACGACCTAGCAGCCAGGAGGCGCGGGAAAGCTACCGGAAACTGGGAAAACCTCGAGTACAGCGGTGGTGGGGAGAGAAGTTCGCATGACTCGCCCCGGAGAAGGCTCATCGACTAGCTTGTAACCAAAGGGTGTAGAAACCTCTTTAGTCGCATCAGCAGCAGGGGTTGGTAACGACTAACTATAGACTCTGAGCCAGAGAGAACCATGCAAAGCGAGCTGTTACCACCCACATTCAGACAGATCCTCACGCATCCACTTAAAAATAAAACAAGTACACATTCTCACAGGACAGTGGCGTAGTGGAGAAGCCGTATTTATTGCCACATTCATATCCACAATAATAAATTATTAAAATAACAAAATTCTAGCAATATTAACTAACATTTCAGACACTAATATTTTAAAATATGAAATAAAAATGCCATTCCTCAGGCCTTGAAAAGAGTGGGGTTCTAGTTTTAACAAAATGCTAATCTAGTGACATCAAATAAATTACACATTTAAAAAAAAAAATATATGGAAAACGACAGATGGTCGTCTTTCAGCAGGAGTGGCTAGAAAGCAAATGCAAGTCAGTCGAAGAATGTTTAAATAGGGGAAAATAAAAGACATTTGGAGACAAGAAAAACATCAGTATGAATATGAAGAACTTAGATGGAAAACCAGTTCTCAGCAAAGAAGGGAAAGGTGAAAGGTGGAAAGATATATTGAGGGACTCTACAAAGGAAATGAACTTACAGGAAATATTGTAATAAGGGAAGAGAAAATAGATGAAGATGAAATTGGAGATGTTATACTGAAAGAAGAATTTGACAGAGTCCTGAAAGACCTAAGTCAAAACAAGGCCCCTGGAGTAGATGACATTCCCTCAGAACTACTAAATTCGACGGGAGAACCAGCCATGACAAAACTATTTCACCTGGTACGTAAGTTGTATGAGACAGGCGACATACCCTCAGAATTTAAGAAAAATGTAATAATCCACATTACAAATAAAGCAGGTGCAGACAGGTTTGAAAATTACAGAACCATCAGTTTAATATATCATGGTTGCAAAATTTTAACACGAATTATTTACAGAAGGATGGAAATACTGGTAGACGCCGACCACAGGGAATATCAGTTCGGATTCAGAAGAAATGTAGGAACACGGGAGGCAATACTCACTTTACAGATTATCTTAGAAGATAGATTTAAAAAAGGGAAACCTACATTTCTAGCTTTTGTAGATTTGGAGAAAGCTTTTGACAATGTTGATTGGAATACACTCTTACAAATTCTGAAATCAGCAGGAGTAAAATATAGGAAACGGAAGGTTATTTATAACTTGTACAAAAACCAGACAGCGGTTATCAGAGTTGAAAGGCATGAAAGGGATGCAGTGGTTGGAAAGGGAGTAAGACAGGGTTGTAGCCTTTCTGCAATGATGTTCAATTTGTACACTGAGCAAGCTATAAAGGAAAGCAAGGAGAAATTTGGAGAAGGCATTGGTCAAGAAATAAAAACATTGCATTTTGCCGATGACATTATAATTCTCTCTGAGACAGCAATACGCACAAGACCTGGAAGAGCAGACGAACGGAATGGACAGTGTGTTGAAAGGTGCGTATAAAATGAACATTAACAAGAGCAAAAACAAGGGTAATGGAGTGCAGTCTAAGAAAATCAGGCGATGCTGAAGGAATTAGATTAGGTGATGAAACAATAAAGGTGGTTCAAATGTTCAAATGTTTGTTAAGCTTATGGGACTTAACTACAGGGTCATAGTCCCTAAAGTTACAAACTACTTATGAACTACCTAATACTAAGGACGGCACAAATATCCATGCCAGAGGGGGGATTCGAACACCCGACCGTAGTGGCTGTGCAGACCGTGACTGGAACGCCTCAGTCCCCTCGGCCACCACGGCCGGCGATGAGTTTTGGTACTTGGGCAGTACAGAGGATGTAAAATGGAGAATGGCAATGGGAAAAAAATTTGTTAACATGGAATATTAATTTTATTGTAAGGGAGTCCTTTCTGAAGGAATTTGTGTGGAGTGTTGCCTTGTATGGGAGTGAAACATGGACGATAAGCAGTGTGGACAGAAAGAGGATAGAGACTTTTGAAAAGTGGTGCTACAGAAAAATGCTAACGATCAGGTGGATGGTTCACTTAACTAATGAAGAGGTACTGAACAGATTTGGCGAGAAAAGGAATTTCTGGCATACCTTGACTATAAGAAGGGAGCGATTGGTAGGATACATTCTTAGATATCAAGGAATCGTAAATTTAGCAATAGAAGGAAGTGTGTGGGGTAAAATCGCGGAGGGAGACCAAGAGATGAATACAGTAAGCAGTTTCAAATGGATGTAGGTTGCAGGTCTTATAGAGGATTGCTCAGGAGTAGGGTAGAGAGCTGCTTCAAACCAGTCTCCGGACTGCCGGCCGCGGTGGCCGAGGGGACTCAGGCGTTCCAGTCACGGTCTGCACGGCCACTACGGTCAGGGGTTCGAATCCCCCCTCGGGAATGGAAATTTGTGCCGTCCTTAGTCTTAGGTAGTTCATAAGTAGTTTGTAAACTTAGGGACTGATGACCCCGTAGTTAAGTCCCATAAGTTCTACAAACATTTGAACATTTTTTGAGGCTCCGGACTGAAGACCGCAACAACAATAACTAGCGACATCACTTTAGTACCTGAACCGATGCTCACTAGTTAAACTTTGTTAATTTTAAGATTTTTCGTACAGGAGATGTCATCGACGTCTATATTTACATAAGTGATCAAGTTTCACTGATTCTGGTTAGGAGCAAGGAGCATCTTCCTGACTTCTACGTGACATGAAGTTGATGTTTCCCTTGCAGGAGCTTCGGGAACAGTAAATAGATCAGTCAGTTGTGCACTATAAATAGTTGGAAGAGTAGAATAAAAACCTCAACGGCATAGGTTTCACGTTAGATAATCTTATCTACTAGTTTAGTGTATCTCGTGCTTTGGAAGACGTCACAGTTCGTACCACGTATCCTAGATACATACCCTTCATATCGAAAGCTACGTCTGATGACCTACATTTCCCATCCCGTCATAGTACTGGCCATGAAACACAATGTAGTGAGGCTGGGTTTGCAGACGTACTTGGAGGGACTTGTCTTGTGTACACGTGGCGGTGGCTGGACTCGTCAGTCTGAAATGTCCCATCTGATAATATTAGGAGATACGTCTATTGGGGCCTCCAAAGACGTAACTTGAGACACGCTAAGGATCTTTACGATATTTCCTTTTTTCCCCCATTGTCCATTTTTCTAGTCTATCACTGTTACTGTCTTATACCTTTCTCTCGATTTTTCAAATAAAAGTTTTCTAAATCTATGGGACTTACAAACTTCTGCAGGTTTACAAACTACTGCAGGCTTACAAACTACTTAAACTAACGACAACGGACACCGACGCCCGAGGGAGGACTCGAACCTTCGATGTGGAGCAACCGCGCACAATTCTGAAACTTAAGGCAGCAAGGCACCTTAGAGAGCTCTGCCATTCCACCGAGTTTCTTGATTTTTCCTACCACTTTCACAGCATCTTTGTCAAATTCTGTTTCAGTCACATTTTCATGTTCCGTTTCTTTCGCATAATCTGTTGTCACCGCTGTCTTCTACACATTTTCTTGTGGTAGCTTGGTTCAGTCTTGTAACAACTCCTAGACAAAACTTTAAACTCTTGGGACTAGAAAATTGGATAACGTGAACAATATTTTTGTTGTTAAGAGGGCTACGAATGAAAATGTACAAAACAGCTTAACAACACACCGGTTGAAATTTGAATATACCACATTGGAATAACGTAGTACGACATCTAAGGACGCGAAGCATGCGTACTAACCTCCCCTTAAGTAATTCAAACACGCAAGAAACCATTAACACGTCTCTAGGGTCACACGAAGTGTACTGGCCAAATTGAAGTGGGAGCAGCTTGAGCATCCGCCCTACAGCCCGGAGATGTCTCGCCCTGTGACCACCATCTGTTTGGTCCACTAAAAAAACATCTCGAATGGGAGCTCTTCAACTCAGTCGACGAACTGAAGAACACCGTAAACGACTGGCTCTTGTCACAACCGAAGGAATTCTGAGAAAAGGGAATCCTTCGTCACATTAAACAGTGGGATAGTTGTGCTCAGTTCTCTGGTGATTACTTTTGAATAAAGACTTTAATTGTACGTTTCGTACCTTTCATTCTGAAAAATCCTCGTAAAATTCGCCGACCTGAAGCGTCGCAGAGCTCAGAACTTACATGTAGTCTACAATCACCTCCCTTGTCCATTGCTGGTGATCCCTCCCTCTTTCGTTCTCATTGCTAACATGTTCCATCCGTTTACGTTTTCTACTGCCACCGACTCTCTCCCACCACGACTGTCAGCTCTCCCCCCCCCCCCGGCACTACTTTTTTATCCGCCATCAGTTTCAAGGTCAACTCCATCACTTTCAAGGTCAACAACAACAATTCACTGTTCAGCTTGGAACTTCCAAAGCCCCTAATAGTTTGCCTGGACCTTCCGTTGCATAAGACCCTTTACCTCGATATTCACGTGCCCAAAAAACATCGCCTGGGCCAACAACAGACAAATGCAGACAACTAAAGTAACTGCGCATATAACATCAGTACAGGTATTTGCCTTTTGTTGTAACACTAAAGGTACTCTTTCTTTTTCAGATTGAGAACCTGTAGGAAGAGATGATCCAATCCTGAGGTCGTCAAATCTCACTTCATCATAGATGTACATTATTACAGTACTACAGCTTTCTATTCAGTGTCATGTACCTATTATTTCTATATACAATTTGTTAACATTTTCATCAAACATCAAAACAACCATTTTTAGCGCCGACTGGAGATAGGCAGGTGGGAGGAGCGTTTCACTATAGGGCGCAGAAGACGTCGCTCATAATTTTCGTTTTGGAACTTCTCCACATTCGAGAAATTGGTATATTACAGACGTCGCTTGGATGTAATATGATGTACTTTCATTTGGTGTAGGGGTTTTCTTAATGAAAGGTATATTTCTCAAAAAATCGAATCTTTTTAGAGCTTACGGGACTTAACTACGGGGTCATCAGTCCATAAACTTACAAACTACTTATGAACTAACTAATACCAATGACAGCACAAATATCCATGCCCTATGGGGGATTCGAACCCCCGACCGTGGTGACCGTGTAGAACGTGACTGGCGCGCCGCAGACCGTTCGGCCACCGCGGCCGGCTATATTTCTCAAGTTGTAGGGCATTCGAGTGGGTGTTTTTGACATTTTCGCCAAAAAAAATCGCTATTCTTTAGCAAGCTCTAGCGCCTATACCGTTCGTCAGAAAATCAAACATATTTAGTACATTTTGTAGAAAATCTTGACTATTTTAATTTTGTGCAGAATGGACATCTCTGAGAAACGCATAGTTTTCGAGATATAAACGATAAACTGAAAAAATTGCGAAAGTTTCGAGGTTTTTTGCGTTTATCGTTGGAAAGCAGACCTCCTCTAAGGTAGAAAACTTAAAATTCGATTTCAGCACCCCGAAAAACATACAGGACGGTTCAAAAAAAAAAAAAACTTTCGGAATTTTCTTACGGAAAAGCCACCATTTGACTGCGCTATTACTTTTCTACCGTTTCCTTCTATTATAGCTCACGGGAAAAGGAAACCACAAAACTTCCGTTCTCGATCAGATTTCTCTTACTTTATTATGATGGTCATGCTCCCTATGCAGGTGGATGCGAACAAAATATGTTCGCATTCAGAGGAGTTAGTCGGTCAAAGAAATTTTGCAAATAATTATCGCCGCAACGAATAAAGCCTTTATTTTAATGATTTACACCGCAACATTTCTCTAACACTCTCTCCCCCATATCGCTATAATACAATACCAGATGCCCTTCTCTTTGTCATCCGTCAGTTCCGCCTTGGGGGGATTCCACAATGAGAAGCAATACTCCAAAATAAAACACACATATTGTAGGTAGCTTTTTTACTAGAACTGTTGCAATTTCTAAGTGTTCGGACAATGTTACGTAGCCTTTGGTTCACCTTCCCTACAATATTTCCTATGTGTTCTTTCCAATTCAAGTTGTTCGTAATTATAAATTCCTAGATATTTAGTTGAATTTACGACCTTTAGAGTTGACTGATTTATCAAGCAAATGAAGTTTAACCGATTTCCTTTAGTGCCCATATGGATGTTTCCACACTTTCATCATTTAGGATCAATTAGCAATTTTTGCGCCATGCATTCTATAACGGGTCCTTACGTGGTGCGGCTGTTTTCCGTGCTGCTACACGTACAAAATAATGTCAGTTAAGGAATGCCATCTATGTGAAATAAGAGACGTAGAACTCTGTAAATGCCTCGTTCCGTTACACGCGAACACACACCTCACAATATTCAATGTTCCTATTAGTGTTCAGATTAACCAGTCGTGTGCCCTCTCCTACACACTCTTTCCAAAATAAAGTTTAACAGGATTTCTTACCTGTAGTACAACTGTAATGTCCTGTTGGAAGTTCTTCTCTTCAGGCCGAAGATTCTAACGCTTCCCAAATTGCAATAGGTCTGTCAAGAATAATGAACATAGAGGAAGTTGCTCTAACTACTTGAAATAAGTTGAAAATGTTCCTGTACTGATTATTTCTATCAGTGTGGCAGTCAAGTATGAAGCCAGATTCACAATAAATGATCTTAAATCGCGGCAAAGAAATTCTGTGATTTGAGCATCTCAAAAACTGATAAACTCTCCACTAACTTCTACCTTCAGCACTTTCAAAATTATAGTAATTAACGCAGCCAAATGCGACTACTGTGCTCATTAACATATGCTGCCAAACAACTCAATAAATGCTTGGTTCCGTGCCGGACACAACACACCAAACTTTACTATCTGCACTACCGTAGCGCGATCGAAACAATATTTGACTCCACACGGGAACGTCACACACCAACGATAAACACTCTGACATCCACCGGCTGTCTACACACTCAGCTACCCGAGAGCACTATCGGCGCACACACAATACGTGGTTCCACACCAGACACCACCCGCCGACTGCCCAGTGTCAAAATCTTGGCGCGAGAATCGGTCACACTAAAGCACTAGATATACCGAGCTGAACAATCCGCCATTTTGAATCCCAATCCGAAGACAGTGTCGTATGCTTTGCATGGTGCAACAATGTGTATCTGCGAATATTTTGTGATTTTAATGTTTCACAGTGTGAAGTGGTTGGCTGTGCGGCTCCAAACTGCTCAAATAATAGCGGACATGGTCGCTTTAAATTTTATCGGTTTTCTTCAAACACAGATCGGCGTACAAGTTGGCTAGTAAATTCCAGGCGCCAAGTAAGGGCGCCAAAATCGAGTAACTGTGTGTAACGTTAAGAACAACACCTTTTTTATTTGTGTTAGCAGTAGCTATGCTCACACAGAGGTATTAGTCAAAATGTAGGCTTAAACATGTAAGCAATGGTTTATTTTTGAAATGTTCAAATGTTTGTAAATCTATGGGACTTAAAGACTGTGGTTATCAGTCCCTAGGCTTAGAAACTACTTTAACTAAAATTAACTTACACTAAGAACAACACACATACACCCATGCCCATGGGAGGATTTGAACCTCCGACAACTAGCTACCGTGCGCTCACAGCAAGGCACCATAGAATGCTCGGCCACTCCACTGCGGGTGTTTATTTTAATTTTGCTACAGATTGTTAACATGACATACAGTGTCTTTAAAGTTACTTTTATTGGTTTTATTTAGACCCAACTAAGGCGTTATTATAAGGGCTGTTAATTGCATTTTAAGTGATGCATGAGTGCAGCTGGCTTTACCTAGCTAGCGGTTTTTAAATTACATTATTTCGCATTAGTTCGGTGTTTAATTTAAATGTGACTGTCAACATCGGTATATGTTGGCCTATGCCAAGCTGTGAACAGGATGCATGGAGAAAAAAAAGTCGTTCATGAAAGGCACTAAATTGAAAACTTAGCATGCAATATTCACTTCATTTCAAAGTTCATGCTACCAGAAAAACTTTATTTAGTCGTTATCTAACAAAACCAGACGTTCAATTTAACATTATTCTGTATCTGTTTTCAAAAATGTATTTTTGTTATTTAGTCGTTATCTAACAAAACCAGACGTTCAATTTAACATTATTCTGTATCTGTTTTCAAAAATGTTTGTTTGTTAAGCTTATGGGGCTTAACTGCGGGGTCATCAGTTCCTAAACTTACAAATTACTTATGAACTACCTTATACTGAAGACGACATAAATATCTATGCCCGAGGGAGGATTCGAACCGCCGAAGGAGAACGGCCTAGCGCATCGCAGCATAGCGCCTCAATGCACTCGGCCACTCCACCGCGGCTATCAGTTTTCTAATGCAACTCTTAGTTACCCTGAACGAATGTGGATACACCATTTATAAACCAGAAAATACGACAACTGTAACGTACTTCAACTGTTATGTGGTTAAAATTTAGAACGACAACAAATGACTTAATATGGACCGTAAGAGACTGTATCATATCTCTAAATATTCCTTTAATCACTAACTTTAAGTTGCTTGCCTCTTGCAGTGAAATGTAAGCCAGTAAATTCATTGTGCTGTAATATTTTCTGTGGTAGGAAAGTATATTTAACAACCTAACAGCATATTAAAAGCGTAAGTGTTCCGTAGTCTTTAAATGCGCGCCTTCAACGTGGGATTCAAAAGGGCGGATTGTACTGCTTGTACTATACAGTGCTCTAGGTCACACTATCACGTCATTGGCTGACACTTTCTGCCCAATAACATCACCCGTTCTGCATTCAACTTACTCTTAATAATACTAAACTTTAAGACACTATTAAATAAACAAAATATTAATCAGCTATAGCTGTATCGTTGAGAAATGTTGGAGCTCAGAACAAGAATCCTACAAAGTTAATAAAATGTATTTCACGAAGCCGATTCCCGCCATTCGCAGTGACGGCAGAGCCCCACCACAGAATAGGGAGGATACAGAAGGGAAAGCTGGAGGCGGCGCCTTTGATCTGTATGTTACCAAGCATTGCGCTCGACGCCGTATTGAAAAGCAGTAAACGCGGAACTGTAGCCACTTGGTACTTTGGCTGGAAATGGACTTTTTACGAACTGCAGCTAATCTCACCGACTTTTACGAAAGGAAACTGCTTTTCATTATGCTCTCACCTATTTTGCAACGAAAAAAATAGGCCTAAATTTTAATACAACTACGAAAATGTACGGTGGAATCGATGATCGTTTTATTTGGTGCTTATCTCTAGAAAAATCCCAACTAACGCGAAGCTATGTTTGGGAAATTAGTTATAAACACGAAAGTGACTTTACAACTGCCAGGTTTTATTTGACACGAATAAATTCGCCAAAATATTGAGTCAGACTTAGCAATACAACGTGATTACACAGAATTAATGACGTTGGGCATATATAAAAGTTGTATTTGCTTTAGGAGTATCATTAATTTACTGATCGGAGAAGGGGATATAGAGGAATCTGTCAACCACAGAGCAGGAACAGCATAAAATAATTATTCCCCTCAATCTATTTGTTTAACTATCCGAAGAGCATTCGTTGCCAACATTAGCACACTACGCCTCCAATGCCGCAAGTAAAATTGTACCTGCCTACTTACGCACTATTCGTTGTCATTCATTTCATATTATTCCCTGCAACGTTAAACTTATAAAATATAAATGTATTTCAACATTTCGATGCTGTTGAACTGCTGCAGCAACAGCGAGAGTTATCGTCAAGAGAAGAAGCAAGGCTACTTTTAATAATTATGCACACATTGCTCTCATTCGAAACTGATAACATTTAACTTTCACTGCACATATAGCGACGTTCTCTTACTACTCAGCATCTTTCGGGAAGGTGAAGAAACTTATATCCTTATTTGTATTCGAATTATTGCAGCAATTAGGTGCTGAACATCATCGGCCGCCTTTTCTTTTATTGCTGCTCATAATAAAAACGGAATAGCTCCAACTACTGACACACAGTTCTTTCTTTTCACTGCACTGCACTAAATACTTTTTTTTTACCTTTATGCGATTCAGGCTGTTAAAATGCACAATTAACAAACAAAGACGGCGCATTACCACGCCATAGAGTAGGGAGTGATCACACTGCTTTTCAAGATGGCCGATTCCGCGCATGCGCACTAAATTTTGGACGACAGACTGCAGCGGGAGTTTCCTTTCTGTATACTCCTTATTCTGTGGCTCCACGCTACACGCCGTACCTGGAAGCTGAGCGCTCCCACGGTGCGAGCGACCATCTGTCGCTTGCTAGCCCGGACCGGCCAGCGCGAAGTGCACAGTATCTGCTATGGCCTGCCACGGCTGGCCGTACGAAAGAATAAAATTTGGAAAATAAATCTAAGTAATAAAATGAAAGGCGCGAAATGTGAGGTAGTGTCACAATTCCTAGTATCAGTTTCATGGTTTCATACTCGCACATGACAGCACGTCGGCACTAATTAAACATAAAGTTGTTTTTTTCTTTCAGTTCTGATTCGTTTTCGCTACTGCAACTTTCCCAGACGTGTATGGTCGCGAAGATCTTAGATACATCTACGAAATAGAACTTAAATACTTTGATACAGCTTTATTATGGGCCTGGAGGGTCGCCGGATATATTTTTACTCGCAAAGGGGGTCGTTGGTTCAAAAATGTTGAAAAACACTGCTTTGCACGATAGGCGGCGCTTGCTGACATCTCCCTCAATGTGTGTGCGCGGACACCCCATCGTCGCCAGCGTGGTTTGTAAAATAAGCGACCATTCACTGAACTTGTCAGACGCAGATTGTATTAACAGTTCCTAGACATATTACTTATTTGTAGCTAAGCGTTCACTTGTTCGAACTAGTAGGCATATGGCAAAACATGTCCCTATAGAAACCTACAATTTTTGGGGAACTGCAATGTGAAACTAAGCAGGCTTTACTCCTTACAAGTGTAAGTAAGTACCGTAAATAAATAGTTGTTATTTGTAACATTGTTCTCTTATTTCTCGGCATCCCTTGCAAATGAAATGAGAAAATCGCGGACCATATTTTGAAAGCTGCTGAAATTTATAGCGCCACAAAAGCTCCTAAATAGGATGGTATTTTGTACGTACTCCAAATACACATTCAATACATCACCGTTTCGCGGTATGTTTATACATTCCAGACGCTTGGCAGCGCTGCAGTTGGGGAGGGGGGCTGCAGAAAATCTCCAGAAGTTCCGTGACTCTGCAAGAACTCTGTCCAGTGCCTGCCTGTCAAGTTTCCACTCTGATTTCGGAGACAGGTGACAGGTGGCACCATCTCGCCGAAGCCACAACTCCTCAAGGTGAGTGGGACGAGGCCGCAAAACCGCGGTATCGGTTTCCAATAAAGCCCCATTGACGCGGGGATATGCAAATCGCGATCTGGCAGCCAGAAGGCTGGCAGATTGCACGACTCGAGTAGCCGACCACATTCACACTGGCGTCACTGTGGTCTCCCGAGGTGTCAAGTCGTTTGTGGTCTTAAGTAATAATGAATCAGTTTCACTGGCTGTGAGGGGAGGAGGCTTTTGTGTGTATCCTGCCGCCTGCAGTACAATATCCAGAAGTGACGATGACGATAAAATACGGTGTTACTGTTACCGAACCGCGGTGGAGTGGCAGAGCGCTCTAAGGCGCCTTGCTGCGGAGTGCGCGGTTACTCGCCATCGGACGTCCGAGTCATTCCTCGGGGATGGGTGCGCGTGTTGTCCTCAGTTTGTTTAAGTACACTCCTGGTCATTAAAACTGCTACACCACGAAGATGACGTGCTACAGATGCAAACTTTAACAGACAGGAAGACGATGTTGTAATATACTAATAATTAGCTTTTCAGAGCATTCACACGCGGCTGACATGCCGACATGAGGAAAGTTTCCAACCGATTTCTCATACACAAACAGCAGTTGACCGGCGTTACTCACAGTCTGCACGGCCGCTACTGTCGGAGGTTCGAATCCCCCCTCGGGCATGGACGTTTGTGTCCTCTTTAGTATAAGGTAGTACATAAGTAGTTTGTAAGTTTAGGAACTGATGACCCCGTAGTTAAGTCCATTAAGCTTAACAAACATCTGAACATTTGAACCGGCGTTGCCTGGTGAAAGGTTGTTGTGATGCCTCGTGTAAGGAGGAGAAATGCGTACCATCACGTTTCCGACTTTGATAAAGGTCGGATTTTAGATTATCGCGATTGCGGTTTATCGTATCGCAACATTGCTGCTCGCTTTGATCACGATCCAATGACTGTTATCAGAATATGGAATCGGTTGGTTCAGGAGGGCAATACGGAACGCCGTGCTGGATCCCAACGGCCTCTTATCACTAGCAGTCGAGATGACAGGCATCTTATCTGCATGACTGTAACGTCTCGATCCGCTAGTCAACAGATGCTGACGTTTGCAACACAACAACCATCTGCACGAACACTTCGACGACGTTTGGAGCAGCATGGACCTGATTTGATGTAGGTCTCCACACTACCCTGTCCTGTGCAAGTCTCTTCATCTGAGAGTACGTTTGAATCTGCTTACCGTATTCGTCCCTCGCTCTCCCTCTATCATGTTTGCCTCACACGCTTCCTTCTAATGCTAAGTTGACAATTCCTTGGTGTCTCAGAATGTGTCCAACCAATCCATCCCTTCTCTTAGTCAGGATATGCCAGAAACTCCTTTTCTCCCCGATTCGGTTAAGCACCTCTTAGTTAGTTACGTGATCTACCCATCTAATTTTCATCATTCGTCTGTAGCACCACATTTCAGAAGCTTCTATCACCTTTTTATCTGAACCCCTTATCGTCCACGTTTCACTCCCATACAATGCTGCACTCCAGACAAATGCTTTCAGAAAGACTTCCTAACATTTAAATTAATATTGGATGTTAACAAGTTGCGCTTCTTTAGAAACCCTTTTCTTCCCAAAGCCATTCTGCATTTTATTCTGCATTTGTGAATTTCGACATTCAGTCTCGCTATTACAACGCGATGTTCGCTAATCCCTGTATCTATTTTGATGCTCTTTTCTAGCTCAGGATTATTTGTTGTCATGAGACCGAGGAAGAGTGTTATCGTCCACCAGAAGGAACCCAACTGCTATGGCATCCGTAAGTCCGCAAATACTGACTCTTGCCCACACCATTCGTTCACCAATTTCTCTGTCAACATAACCCTTCCCCCCTCTCTTACCCTCCAACGCTTTGCTCCCCCCCCCCCTTTATGCTCAGCCATGTTCATCTGCATATGTAACTCACAAATGAGGGGTCTAGTAAGAGAGGGAGCTATGCCACTTTGAGGAAAAATGTAGATAAATTGAGTTTTCTAAAGTGTTGTATTAAGGCATTATTTATACAATAGAGGGGTCTCCTTTTCCGTCTAACGTATTGTTTTGTAAATTGTGTATCAGGAAAAATATAAATTTTCATGTAAATAGCAAAGTTTATGACCTTGTAATTAATACAACAATTTAAAAAAAACACATTTTATACACATAAGAAGAAGTTTTATCCTTGTTGAAATGCTGTTACTCAAGTGAAAATCATGTTATCAGGCTTACACACCAACTACAAACAACCATAAACAATTCCATATCTAATATTTTATGGAACATTGTCCCCAATGAAAATAACAGCGATCTAAAACTTTCTGAAATATTATAATAATTGCAGCAGTCTAGATCGCAATATAATATTTATTTTGTTTTATTATGGTGACAGGTTTCGATCAGTAATAATTATCATCAGATTATTGTTGCTCCACAAGTGATGCGCCAGCTCCTCACCAAGGAAATGATCTCATGATGATCATTTCTGATCGAAACCGGTCATCATAAGAAAAAAAAATTATATTGCGATCTAGACTGCTGCAATTATTATAACTGCGTATGTCTTCTGGAGTACCCACACTGTCCAGGGTTTCTGTAGTTTTTTCGTTTTTGGTAAACACCAAGAAAATTTGTAGGAATATATGCCATTAGTCTCATGAGATCTTTTAACTCCGTGGCTGATATAGGTCTTCTGTGCGGGTAGTCCAGTGGTATTTCGTCAAGAAGTGTAGTCATATAAGGATGATCAACCACGGGGTCTCTCCTGTTTTTTTTTTTATTTTAGCGACTACCTAGCATCTTCTTCTATTTATAACTGCTAAATCAAACTGTAACACTTGTGTGTTGCTACATCTGCAACTGAAATATGGGACAACATTGGTAAGCGGCATAACTCCTCTCCTCACTCAAAATAATCGCAAGGGCGCATTCAAGAACTTAAAACAATTGCTCCAGAATGAGCGTGAGCTATGCCACGTGGTTCTAGTTCACAGAGTAGACCCAAGATGGCACGGGCATACTGAAAATGGCCAAAGCTTAATTTTTCATGTTATGTGGCATAGCCCCTTCTCTCACTAGACGCCTCAAATGTATTCTATACAATTTTTGTACACATTTCCTCTTCCCCATCTCTTCATCCATCTCGTCCTCCCTTAATCTATGACCATCTCATCCTCACCCCTATCGTACATCTCCCTCCCCCTCTCCTCTCTTTCTTTGCATCTCCTTCTCCCCACTCTATAAGCCAGTCTTCTCCTCCAAAATGTCTCATGCAGAACACCCACTCCTCTCCATATCTTCTTCAAATATCTCTTCTTACCCACTGTTTGCCCACCTCCTCCTCCTACCTATCCCTTTGGTCCCTCTCATCCTATCTCTTCGTTTCCAGTCTATCTCTCAATCCCCCTTTTGCTATGTCCATCGCCTCCACGCAAATCCATATTTGTACATCGTCTCTTTGTATCCTCCTCTTGTCTGTGCATCTTCTCGTCTCTACCCCTCTCTTCCTCCTCTCTCTATCTGACCATCCCCTCGCCTTCTGTATATCTCCTCCCCCCATTTGGCCTTTTCTTCATACACCCTCTCCTTTCTCTCTGTTCATCACCTGCTGCCCCCTCTCTGTCTTTCCAACTCCTGTCCTCCTCATCCTCATTCTCTCTGTCCATCTCGTCCTTCTCTTAGTTTCGTGCCCCTGACACATAGACTACCCTGGAGAGCAGGTCGATAAGGCAGGCTGATACTGCTGCCATACAACACACCGGTTGTGCAAGGCAGCCTATACGGCAGGAGCTAGAAAGCACTTTTTGCCCTATTTCGGTGCTTATGGGAGGTATGGGGTTATAAATCCCACGGTGCTCATTCTCGTGTTGCAAACAGTGTGTGTATCAAAATTGGTTGAAATCGATCCAGTAGTTTTCGAAGATGTGGAACATAAATGCACATATGACAGACTTGCATCTGGTCAGAGGCGTGCTTAGAGCGGTCCATGTAACCATGATCATGTCTCATTATCATTGGCGCTGTTGTTAAATTGAGCTGTGTATAAATCAATGAAAATTAAATTTCTATCACGTTTAGTATGGTAGCTACAACTCTAAAAAGTTTCAGAAGCGGGTACACACACAGTACAAACCGCAGTGCTCCTCCTAAAAAATCTCCAGCGAGTTAAAAAGTCGTTGGTGTCATGGAGCGACAATGCGTTGTTAGACTGCCGACTGTCACCTTCCTACAGGCGACTGGTCGAACCAAACAAACAAACAGTGTTCGGTGTGCTGCAGTTACTGACGGCGAATAATAATGGAATACTCTTACAACGATTACTTTGACGTGTTGCTGATGCTCGTTGCATGCCAATACGATGTCAATGAAGCAGCCATGGTGTATGCCATGAGATGTCCTAAGAGAAGCGCTCCGGCTACCATTACGTTATTATCTGCCAAACAGTGACATACCTGAAAGAACTGAGGAGGTGTTTGTTTTGGCAGCAATACACGTCAAGGGACGTCGCTGCAGTCACTGGGAGCAGCCTTACACATATGTGGAGTACAGCACAGCATCACAGTTTTTACCCTGCGCTGCCTCCAACTGACCTAGGAGCTGCATGGGAACGATTTCAATCGGAGAGTTTTTGTCTGTGAATGAAATTAGTAATATCTATTAGAACTTCTTACAAAGTTCTGTGTTCTCTGATGATTCCACGCACAAAATGATGCGTCATAAGATCCATTACTGAGCCGCAGAAAGTGGGTGCGACCTGACAAACATCAACGTCTATTAAAGCATGACGTGCAACCCTTAGGGATGAACTCATTGGTCTACACAACTTCACAAGTACGCAGGTGATATATGTTGTTGTTGTTGTGGTCTTCATTCCTGAGACTGGTTTGATGCAGCTCTCCACAATACCCTATCCTGAGCAAGCCTCTTCATCTCCACATAAGAACGGCACCTTACATCTGTCTGGATCTGCTTACTGTGTCCATCTCTTGGTCTTCCTCTGCGGTTTTTACCCCAAACACTTCCCTCCAATGCTAAATTCACGATTCCTTGATGTCTAAGAATGTGTCCTACCAAGCGATCCCTTCTTTTAGTCAAGGTATGCCAGAAATTCCTTCTCTCCCCAGTTGTGTTCAGTACCTCCTCATTAGTTATGCTATCGACCCACCCAATCTTCAGAATTCTTCTGTAGCACCACATTTCAAAAGCCTCTATCCTCTTCCTGTCCACACTGTTTATTGTCCATGTTTCACGCCCATACAAGGCAACACTCCACACAAAAATGCTTTCAGAAAGGACTTCCTTAGGCTTAAATCAATATTCGATGTTAACAAATTTCTCTTTTTCAAGAACGCTTTTCAACCCATTGCCATTCTCCATTTTATATCCTCTGTACTGCGACCATCACATGTTATTTTATTGCCCAAGTAACAAAACTCATATACCTCCTTTATTGTTTCGTTACCTAATCTAATTCCCTCAGCATCACTTGATGAGACATATGGAGCTTTTGGGTGCTCTCTTTGAACATTAGAGCCACTATGCGCATGGCGCAGTGGTAGAACTGAACACCTAATCAAATGGGATATGGTTGGGGCGTCGTGGTGCTCAAAAACAGCGATTTAACAACAGTAGATTTATTTTGGGGCATATCTAAAGAAATCGTTTTATATAACTGAGACCACCTCGTATGAACTAAAACAGTGTATCAACGATGCTTCTCGGTGACACCGCGACCTTCATCTCTTCTGCAGATTGTTTAGAAGGGGTACTGCTGTTTTAGATTAGATTAGCTGCTCGTTCCATAGATACGTACTGAGGAGATACTCGTGGATAAGGAACAAGTCAGTTTTTAGAAGCTGAAATAATAATACTAATACTATGAATACATACAATACATAATTTGTTTCAATTCAAATATTTCCCGGGTGTTTATTTATTCTACACTTGCCTGCCCTCCTCTGTCTCTCTCTCTCTCTTCATCTCCACCTTCCTCTCTCTGTCATTTCTTCCAGTCCCCCTCCTCCCTGCGGCCCCTCGGTTCATCTCCTTCCCGCTTTCCCCATCTACGAAAACTCGTATATGTCAACTACCGTGGTGATCAGTGAAACAGTGTCAAAGTTTTTTGCAAGTTATCCCTCCGCCACACACCAAACAAAGTTTTATATAGACAGTGAACACACTCTTGTTTTCAACGTCAAGTATGAAAAGTTTCAACTAAACTATAGTTTTTTACGTAACCGAAACAAAAGGACACATTCTCAAATTTTCGAATATTTCGGAAGTTTTCCTCAAAATTTTAATTCGTAAAAACCTTGTTCTGAGAATTACTAACACAGCAAAAAAAGTGAGCCAAATTGGTCGAGCCGTTATGGTGTGACCAAAGGAAGTAGGGAGTCATTTTTACATATAAAAATTCAAGCCAGGTATGAAACTCGAGGTTGGTCGATATTTCGGCAAAAGCGAACTCTGTCACTTTCAAGGCGTGCAGCGAGGAAGCAATGTGCAACGACGTTTAAAACTCCAGTTCTCGATGACAAATAAAAACACACACCGACCAAGCAAGCACACTGCACCATCACACGACCAAAGATGAAAGCCAACAGCAACATCGATAATAAACATCAGTTTTCAGTTGATGGGATGTCATTAAGTTTGTTCCTCAGGTTTAGGACAATTGAGAGAGCAGGATTCCATGCAGAATTCAAACCAAAACATCCATCCCTATTCAACAGGTTACCCGCTAGTGTTATTTGTTGCTTCCTTGATAACACAATCCTAGTAGTTGGATGTGCATGCCAAAATTTCCGTTTTGTTGTATTCCATCGGGTGACCTGTGTTCAAGCAGCGTTGGACAACAGCAGACTTGTTAGGATGTTGCAAACGTGTGTGACGTTTATGCTCAATACGTCGATCCTCGAGAGTCCTAATTGTCTGGCCAGTATATGACGTGGCCTAGCTGCATGGGATACGATAGACACCCTACTTGCGCAAACCCAGATCAACCTTAACGCACCCTAACAGCGCCTTAATTTTAGAATGTGGTCGAAACACACATTTCACGTCATACTTACGTAAAATACGATCAATCTTGTTAGAAATGCTGGCAACGTATGGCAGAAAGGTCATTGACTCTGCTATCATCACTAGCCCGTTGCACTTTGGTTGATGGCGCAATGATCTTTTAATGTGCCGTTCAGCCGGCCGCGATGGCCGAGGGGACTAAGGCGCTCCAGTCACGGTCTGCACGGCCACTACGGTCGGGGGTTCGAATCCCCCCTCGGGCATGGATATTTGTGCCGTCCTACTTTGTAAGTAGTTCATAAGTAGTTTGTAAGTTTAGGGACTGATGACCCCGTAGTTAAGTCCCATAGACTATAACCATTCTGGCGAAAAGTGACCTCCATATGGGACACTCAGTAGATAAACCTTCTGGGTCTGAGATGACGTGCGCCTTGTGCATTAAGGTACGTAGAACTCCTTCACTCTGAATTAGGTGGTGACAACTATCAGCCTGTGGATACAAATATGTGTGAGTTGGTTTTCCAACGTACCATCTACCTTCCTACTAACTTACACATCAAGAAAGGGGAAGTAATCATTCTTTTTCATCTCCTTGTGAAATGGATGTTAGGGTGGATTAAATTTACGTGTTCCAAAAAATTATTCAAGTTCTCACTACCTTGAGGCCAAACAAGAAACGAGCCGTCTACATATCTGAAAAAAAATAACACGCAGGTTTCAAAGTCACTGAATCCAATGCTCGTTCTTCAAAGTCCTCGATGAATAAATTAGCAATGATAGGTGACAAGGGACTTCCCGTTGCAACTCCATCGGTCTGTTCATAGTACTGGTCATTAAATAAGAAGTAAGTGGGAGTCAAGACATGTCGAAATAAATTCGTTAATTCAGTGCCCAAACTGGCCTCAATTAACTGCATCCAATCAGACACAGGTGCGCGAGTGAAGAGAGCGGAACCATATCAAACTGACTAAAATATCAGAGTCATTCAAATGCATTCCCTCCAATCGACTTGGGAAATCTGCAGAGTTCTTAATTTAATGCTCACGATGTCCCAAAAGTTAACAAACCAGCAAGATTACCACAGTAACAGTCTTATTTGAAGTGGAATTAACTTGTTCAGAATGAACCACGATGTGTGAGAACCTTTAGTTGTGTACCTCATGCTACTAATGTTTAGTTGTAATAAGAGGGAAATATGTATTAGGATAGCGTGCGACTATTGGTTGTGTATATTTGATAATGAAGTTGATAATTTCGGGTTATTCTTTGTGACTGGTGCACTGGCGGAATGTGTTCGCCGTCTCTTTGTGATCAGGTTATAGGTTCTACGTGGTACTACACCTGTCGGGTTTTCATGTCAATGGTTTTCTAAAACTGATTCGATGCAAGGGCAATACATTTTAGTCTAGTTTTTTTTTTTTTTTTTTTCTTGCTGTAATGAGTTGGTGAGCTTGGCCGTGCTACACTTGGTCAGTAAGCAAGTGCGGCGAAGTTAACTAGCAACTATTAAGCAAACCTGCATCATCAAAGACTATAACTCATGCCCTAGAAGCTTATTTGTCTTTCACATCTTAGTTTTTGAATTTCTTTGTGAGTAGTAATACGATCAAATGTGTTGCCATTGAGGGGCGCGTTACAACATTCAGTAAGCTTTTATTTTACGACATTAAATGATTACGATGAGACTGTCCGTTACTTTGGTCATTTTTGTGAATCTTGAGCCAAGTCTCTCCTCAGACCATCCCACTAATTACGACTTTCTCAATGTTGTAAATGGTGTTGAGAGCTTCTCCATTACGTAATTTAATAGCTAGTCAATGCGTGAACATAAGTGAATGTACCTTCCAGCTAGATCCCCACGATTGTACGTGAATGTTATGCGTGTGGAGTTATCAGTCGTGTGTGTGCCGGGAAAGGCTAGCTTGAATGTGAGTGTTGAGACATGATAGTCTGTTCCTCGCTCCGCTCCTTCCCGTCCAATAAATGAGAGTAAGAGATGTACTAAATAAAAAAGGTAGAATACGCTAGGAGACCTATAGGTTAATATATGACCCAGAAGGGCTATACAAAAGATTCATCTTTCTTATAATATTGTGGGTTCCTGAGTCAAAACTTTACCTGTTGCGCATAAACTACTCAAGTTCGGTGCCCTAATGTAGGCCTAAAAAATAACATACACCAAATGACTCCGAACCGAGACAGCGGGAAAGCAAGAAAAGCTTAGATTCTTTACCTGTGAAACATAATACAACACTCGGCAATGACAAACAAAGGAGACAAAATAGTTCATCCAACCAGGGTAAACTTCAAACCTTTTGTAGGCTCAGCAGCAATCCTGCGATATGCTGAACCAAACACTGCATTTTTAACATAATGCTGCTTGTTTAAAACAATAGTAGCATTTCCCTTGTACCGCAGGTAAAATCAAAATATCAGGATCCACCTAGAGTTACCAAATTTTCAAAATTAAAAGCGGGGTCATTTCTGAGAATCTTTATTTTAACTTGTTTGTTAAACAGAATCATGTTTCTGACTTTCTCGAATTTTCTAAGTAATTTTCTATTGGTTCTGATAGTGTCGTAGAACTGAGAGCAAGTGATATCTTTATAGTTTTAACTGATGATCAACAAATCGTTTTCGCATTGTACAGACATTCGATTTCTTTCATCGGCCCATCGTATATTTCATAATGAAAATACCCTTTTCACGGCAGCATTGTGGGCGGGAATTGCGAAGAAGTACTGAACAACTTTGGAAAGTTCTGAGCATTCATCTCCAGAAAGATTATTCATGAACTCACACCATCTATCAGATACACTTGTTTTCTAAAAATGTTGGTCCAGTTTCGGATTAGAACTGTTCACTCAGCAACGTTTTAGGCGAATTACCTCGTCAAACAATTCAATGTCATTCATAATAACTGTTCCGTTTCTCAAGTTGGCAACATTATTTTCCGTACTTTCTTAATCAATTTCCTTGTTTAGAGTTAACTAATCGAATACAGTCAATTCATCACGCTGCCTCATAAACTTGCTAATGCAATTACTACGTACAGTATAAAAGGCGTTCATGTCTTTCCTGAAGCTGACAACCTAGTCATTGTCACATCTAGAATGAGATCTCTTACTTATAGGGGAACGAAATTATTTTTAGCCCTCTCTTGTAGACTCGACACAGTAGCAGTGACGACATAATAGTCTATACTTCCACGTCAGGCTTTTTTCACCTTTAATACGTAATATTTGTTTGTATAGGTAACTGGAGACACTACGTACAAACCGTAAGTATCCTTCAGCCAAGGCATTTTCCAAGAAAAGTTTAATTGTAATCGTAACATTAATTTGAGACATGAAGTAAGATTTAAAAGCCTCGTAAGTTCGCAAAATTCTTTCTATTGCAGGCATAAGTGACACCGAACTTTTCTTACTATGAGAAAGTACTGTTTTGTTTTCAGTTCCTATAAACTCACAAAATTCAGCCAAGTTATGTTCTCTCACATTATATACTGAAAATGAGAGGAACCGTTGTGGACGAAAACTCGCACATCTAGCTTCAGAATATCTACAGCAATGCTACCAGCGTTGTGTATAATGTGGCTTGAATACCACTTCCTAATATGTAGTCACCTGGTCGGCAGTGGGAGTGCCCGGCTACTTCACGGTAGGGATGGGAAAAACCGACAGGTTAAAACCGATACCGGTATTTTAGTTTTCAATAACCGGTTTTTTCGGTATTTATTTGGTGTCGGTTGTAACCGGTTTATTTTAGTTATTGCCAAGAACCGGGTAAAAAAACCGGTACGACTACTTCCTGTAGTAGTGGTTCAAAATGTGTCATTTGTAAATGATTTTAAATAATTAAAACTAGTAGATCCTAATATTTAGGGCTATTCCTAAAATTTCCACTGCTGTGAAATATTAGGTCATCGCAGAAACTAAGAAAAGCGATCAGTGTTAATTTAAAAACAATCCCGACAGTCAGAAACGCGCAATAAACGCGTGGCATAAGAACTTAAGGACTGGTGCAACCCCGTAGTTAAGTCCCATAGACTATACAAACATTTGAACATTTGACTGGTGCAGCTACTGAGGCGTCGATGCACCAGTTACCGTGTGGCGTGGCCTATTAGACGACGCGCGTGCACCGGCAGTGTACAAGACTTGCCTCCGTCTGGTCATGTGGCAGTTCCTTGCTGTCGTCGCCAGACATCGGTTGTGTCTTAAATGGCACCATCCCGAGTGTGGAACTACTTCACGAAGTACGGGAGCACTGAGGTACAATGCTCCATTTGTTTTAAAAAGCTGAAAACGGGTGGAGGTACTACAAACATGCTGTGTTATTTAAGGAGAAAGCCTCCAAAATGTTCCTTCGAAGAGAAGGTAAATTAGATTCATATACCTTTTATGTGTGTGCCTCGGTTGCACAGTGGTAGAGTGCCAGACTACAAATCCAAAGGTCGCGAGTTCGATACCCGCCAGGTCCTAGGATTTTTATCTATCACTTTCCACTTCTTTCACCTCTAGCAGTATTGCTCATGTGAAAAATACCGAGTAGCACCGTGGTTCGGAACCCATGTTAAACTGTAGGTCCCCTTGTAACTGGCTGGGTAAGTCAGTTCGAAGATCGGAGGAAGGCATACCACCTCCAAACAGGACCATGCCTAGTAAAGCACTGTGGTGTTCAAACCAATCTTCGGATTGTTGACTACTTTACCTTTTTTACCTATTATGTAAGTGATGTACTCTAAGCTTGGAATACTAACTTTTAATGTATTATCATATTGTTATGCTAACAAGTTTTATTAATGTGAGCCGGCCGCGGTGGCCAAGCTGTCTGCGACGCGCCAGTCACGTTCAGCACTACGGTCGGGGGTTCGAATCCCCCTCGGGCATGGATATTTGTGTCATCCTTAGTATTAGGTAGTTCATAAGCAGTTTGTAAGTTTAGGTACTGATGACCCCGTAGTTAAGCTCTACAAACATTTGAACATTTTGTTAATGTGATTCCTTGAAAGCGAGGGGCTTTTTTAATAACCAATATGGGTTTAGGTAACATTGATCATGTGGTACCTCGCGAGATAGCCGTGCGGTCTGAGTCTCCATGTTACGGACTGCGCCGCTGCTCCAGTCCGAGGTTCGAGTCCTCCCTCCTCCCTCGGTCATGGGTGCTATGTGGTCCTTAGCGTAAGTTAGTTTAAGTTAGATTAAGTAGTTTGCAAGTCTAGGGACCGATGACCTAAGCATTTAGGTCTCATAAGAACTCACACCCATTTGAACATTCTTTGATCGTGTGGTATAGAGCTTTCCTAGTTCAATTTGCGTAAATTTATACTGACAACAATCATACTGTTAGTCGGAACTGTGACTTTATGTTTCGAAATACTTTTGCAGTGCTGATTGAAGTTTATTTACTGACTGTAACTTATATATGTTGTGTGTATAGCGAGATATTCGTATGCTCTGGCTCTTAAGTCCAACTTACGGAGTGGTTGGCTCAATATTCGCAACTGCCGGATGGAAATACTAGGCCAGTAAATTTGTATGGGGAGGGGATCTTGCAAAGTATGGAAAGAGTAGTGATTTGTCGTATAACGTAAATTTACCTAAATTTTAACTAAATTTCGTAAGTTTCGGTTTCGCCGGAACTAGAAGAACCGACGATTACGGTTTCTGTTTCGGCCGCAAAACATGTTTCGTTCGAACTCTACTGGAAAAAATAGCAATAAAAACCAAAAACCGGTTATTTAAAAAACCGGTTATCTTGAGCAATTTTTACTGTGCGGTTAAACTGGAGATGAAAAGAAGCGGTATAACCGAAAACCGGTTGTTTCAGCGATAACCGCCATCCCTACTTCACGGCTGACCGTGTCGGGTAGGTGTGGAGGGCGCCGTAAGTCTCGCCATACAACGACCGTCTACTCTACACAGTGCCATGTGCTCGGCTGCCGGATAAGTGTGAAATAGGCCCATGACATACCGCAGACGGTTTATATTTTCTACAATCCTCTATTCAAGACACCATAAGAATGTTTACTGATACTGTTTTTAAATTAAATTCAGAACAATACGGTACACATTTTATTCCATTTAAAATTCATTTCATAAAGATGACAATGATAAAGAGCACCTATCATTTAAATTCTAAAACTACCGCATAAATACCACAACGGTATATTCAATATGCCTTCTTTTTGTAAGCTATTTGTAAATTTGACTGAGTCATGAGTGTTATAATCGCGAGATTTCATGAAATTACTTTCTCTTCTAAAAAAAAAAAAAGAAAGAAAAAAAAGAAAAAAAAACCGGCAGAATGCCCGTGCGCGTTAAGGAACCCTGCGGACGCCATTCGCCGTCGGAGGTTCTAGTCTCCCGCGAGCATGGGTGTTTGTGCTGTCCTTTGTTGTTGTTATGGTATTCAGTTCGGAGACTGGTTTGATGCAGCTCTCCACCCTACTCTCTTCTGAGCAAGCCTTTTCATCTCCTCATAAGAACGGCAACCCACATCCACTTGAATCTGCTTACTATACGCGTCTCTTGGTCTTCCTCTGCTATTTTTAAGCCACACACTTCCCTCCAATGCTAAATTTACGATTCTTCGATGTCTAAGAAAGTGACCTACCAAGCGATCCCTTCTTTTAGTCAGGGTGTGCCAAAAATTCCCTTTCTCACCAATTCTGTTCAGTACCTCTTCATTAGTTCTGCGATCTACCCACCTAATCTTCAGCATTCTTCTGTAGCACCACATTTCAAAAGCCTGTATTCTCTTCCTATCCGCACTGCTTATCGTCCATGTTTCATTCCCGTACAAGGCAACACTCCACACAAATGCCTTCAGAAAAGACTTCCTTACACTTAAATTAATATTCGATGTTAACAAATTTCTCTTTTTCAAAAATGCTTTTCTTCCCATTGCATTTTATATCCTCTGTACTGCGACCATCACATGTTATTTTACTGCCCAAGTAACAAAACTAATCTACCGCCTTCATTGTTTCGTTACCTAATCTAATTCCTTCAACATCGCCTGTTTTTCTACGACCGCATTCCATTATTTTTGTTTTGCTCTTGTTAATGTTCATTTTATACGCTCTCCTCAACACATTGTCCATTCCATTCAACTGCTCTTCCAGGTCCTTTGCTGTCTCTGACAGAATTACAATGTCATCAGGAAAGCGTAATGTTTTTATTTCTTTCCCCTGAACTTTAATCCCTATTCCAAATTTTTCCTTGCTTTCCCTCACCACCTGCTCGATGTACAAATTGAATAACATCGGAGAAATGCTACTACCCTGTCTTACTCCCATCCCAACTGGTGCTTCCCTTTCATGCCCTTCGAGTCTAATAACTGTGGTGTGGCTTTTGTACAAGTTGTAAATAACTCTCCCTTTCCTGTACTTTACCCATGCTGACTTCACAAATTGAAAGAGTGTATTCCAGTCAAGATTGTCAAACGCTTTCTCCAAATCTACAAAAGCTAAAAATGTAGGTTTGCCTTTCCTTAATCTATCTTCTAAGATAAGACGTAAAGTGAGTATTGCCTCCCGGGTTCCTACGTTCCTCCTGAACCCAAACTGATCTTCCCCGAGGTCAGCTTCTACCAGCTTTTCCATTCTCCTGTAGATAATTCGTGTTAAAATTTTGCAAACATGACTTATCAGACTGATGGTTCTGTAATTTTCACACCTGTCTGCGCCTGATTTCTTTGGAATGGGGATTATTACATTTTTCTTAAAGTCTGAGGGTATTTCGCCTGCCTCATACATCCTACACACCAGTTCAAATAGTCTTGTCATGGCCGGTTCTCCCAGAGACTTTAATAGCTCTGCGGGTATGTCATTTACTCCTGGGGCCTTGTTCCGACCTAGGTCTTTCAAGGCTCTGTCAAATTCATCTCTCAGTATAGTATCTCCTATTTCATCTTGATCTACTTCCTCTTCCCTTCCTACAACATCATCTCTAAGTTTGTACAGCTGCTCTATGTACTCTTTCCACCTTTCAGCTTTCCCTTCTTTGCTGAGAATTGGTTTCCCATCTGAGTTCTTGATATTCGTAGAGTTGCTTTTCTTGTCCCCAACCCCAAATGTCTCTTTTATTTTCCTGTAGATGGTATCTACTTTTCCCCTTCTCATACATTATTCTACAGATTTGCATTTGGCTTCTAGCCACTCCTGCTTAGCCATTTTGCACTTCCTGTCAATCTCATTTCTTAGTCGTCTGTACTCCATTTTGCCTGTTTCATTTACCGCATTTTTATATTTTCTCCCTTCATCAATTAAATTTAGTATTTCCTGTGATATCCAAGGATTTTTTGTAGGTCTTGCCTTTCTACCTATTTTGTCCTCTGATGTCTTCACTATTTCATCTCTCAATGCTACCCATTCTTCCTTTCTACTGTTTTATTTCCCCCTGTTTCTGTCAATTGTTGCCTAAATCTGCCTCTGAAATTCTCCAGAACTTCACTTTCCTTCAATTTATCTAAGTCCCATCTCCTTATTTTCCTACCTTTCTGCAGTTTTTTCAGCTTCAGCCTACAGTTCATGACTAACAAGTTATGGTCAGAGTCTATATCTGCCCCTGGGTATGTTTTACAGTTTATAACTTGGTTCCAGAATCTATGTCTTACCATTATAAAATCTATCTGATACCTTCCTGGTCTCTTCCACGTATACAACCTTCTTTCATGATTCTTAAACCAGGTGTTTGTTACGATTAAATCATGTTCCGTGCAAAATTCTACCAGGAGACTTCCTCTTTCATTCCTTCTGCCCAGTCCATATTCACCTACTATTTTTCCTTCTCTTGCTTTTCCTACTACCGAATTCCAGTCTCCCATCAAAATTAAGTTTTCCTCTCCCTTAACTGTCTGAATATTCCAGTCTCCCATCAAAATTAAGTTTTCCTCTCCCTTAACTGTCTGAATAATTTTCTTTAGCTCCTAAAAGAGCTTATTTTATTTTAAGTCAGTGTCAGTAGTTTGTAAGTCTAGGGACATAACCAACGTAGTTAAGTCCCTTAGATTTACAAACATTTGAAACATTTCCGTATCACAGCTGTGAGTTTGTCAAAGATATTAACGACCACTTTCTAAGACAGGAAAATGAAGCTCCACAAAAAATGAAAGGATTACTGCTGTCCCATTTGAAATGGAATGGCCCATTTCTTGTTGCTGTGGTCTTCCGTTCGGTGACTGGTTTGATGCAGCTCTCCACCCAACTCTATTCAGAACAAGCCTCTTCATCTCCTCAAAAGAACGGCAACCCACATCCATTTGAATCTGCTTACTATAATTCGCCTCTTTATCTTCCTCTTCGATTTTTCCCCACACACTTCTCTCCAATTCTAAATCTGTTCTTCTTTTAGTCGAGGTAAGCCAAAAATTCTTTTCCTCCCCAATTCTGTTCAGTGCTTCTTTATTAGTTACGCGATCTACCCATCTCATCTTCAGCATTCTTCTGCAGCACCACAGTTCAAAAGCTTCTATCCTCTTCCTGCCTGAACGATTTATCGTCCATATTCCACTTCGCACAGCCGCGGTAGCGTAGCCGTGCGCACTAACGCGCCTAGCTGCGGTTCGCGCTGCCGTTCGCAGTCGGGGATTCGAGTCCTCCCTCGGGCATGAGTGTCTGTGATGACGTAGTTAAGTACCTTAGATTTACAAACATTTGAACTTCCGCACAAAGGAACACTCCACTCAAATGCCTTCAGGAAAGACTTCCTTACATTTTAATTGGTATTCGATGTTAGCAAAATTCTCTTTTTCAAAAACGCTGTTCTTCCTATTGCAAATCTGTATTTTATGTCCTCTGTGCTGCGACCAACATATGTTGTTTACTACCCAAGAAACCAAATTAATCTACCACCTTCATTGTATCGTTACCTAATCTAATTCCATCAGCGTCGCCTTATTTTCTAAGACTGCTCTTATTAATATTCATCTTATACGGTGCTTTCAACACGCTGTCCATTCCATTCAGTTGGTCTTCGAGGCCTTTTGCTGTCTCTGATAGAATTACGTCATCAGAAATGAAAGAAGTGTAGGTTTTCCTTTCCTTAGTCTATCTTCTAAGACAGGATGTAAGGTTAGTATTGCCTCTTGTGTTCCTACATTTCTCCTGAATCCGAACTGATCTTCCCCGAGGTCAGCATCTACCAGCCTTTCCATCCTTCTGTATATAATCCGTGTTAAAATTTTGCAACTATGACTTATTAAACTCAAGGTTCTGTAATTTTCGCACCTTTCTGCGTCAGCTTTCTTTGGAATGGGGATCATTAAATTTTTCTTAAAGTCTGAGAGTATTTCGCCTGTCTCATACATCTTATGCACCAGGTGAATTAGTTTTGACTTGGCTGGTTCTCCCAGAGATTTCAGTACCTCTGAGGGAATGCCATTCACTCCATGGGCCTTGCTTCGGCTTAGCTCTTTCAGTTCTGTCAAATTCGTCTCTCACTACGGTATCTCCTATTTCATCTTCATCTGCTCCTCGTCCTACAATATTGTCTGTCCATTTCCTTTGTAGAGCCTAGAGCCCCTCTATATATTCTATCCACCTTTCAGCTTCCCTTCTTTGCTCAGAACTGGTTTTCCATCGGAATTCTGGATAATCATATAGCTATTTTTTCTTGTCTCCAAATGTCTCTTTTATTTTCCTGTAGGCTGTATCTATTTTTCTTATAGTTATATATTTTTCTACAGACTTGCATTTGCCTTCTAGTCACTCCGGCTTACCCATTCTGCACTTCCTGTCAATCTCATTTCTTATTCTTCTGTACTGCATTTTATCTGCTTCATTTACTGCATTTTTAATCTTATCATTTCAAAATTAAATTAACTATTTCCTGTGTCATCCTAGGATTTTTTGTAGATCATACCTTTCTACCTATTTCGTCCTCTGCTGCCTTGACTATTTCAGCTATCAAAGCTATCCATTCCTCTTCTGCTGTTTTAATTCATCCTGCTTCTGTCATGTGTTGCCTAAATCTCCCTCAGAAATTCTCACGAAGTTCATGTTCCTTCGATTTCTCCAGGACTCATCTCCTTATACTCCTACCTTTATTCGGTTTAAGTCCACAGCTCATAACTAATATGATATGGCCATAGTATATATCTGCTCCTGGATAATTCTTACAGTTTAAAACCTGGTTCCGAAATCTATCTAGTATGTATAAAATCAGACTGGTATCTTCCGGTGTCTCCTGGTCTCATTCATGTATACAACTTACTTTCATGATTCTTGAACCAAGGGTTTGTTATGATTAAATTACGTTCTGTACAAAATTCTACCAGGCGGCTTTCCCGCCCATATGCACCTATTTTTCCTTCCCTTCCTTTTCCTACTACCGAATTCCAGTCCCCCATCACAATTAAGTTATCCTGTCCCTTAACTGTCTGAATGATTTCTTTTACCTTCTCATACATTTCTTCGATCTCCTCATCATCGGCAGAGCTAGTAGGCGTATAAACTTGTACTACTGTGGTCGGTGTTTTCTTCGTATGTATCTTGAATACAATAATGCGATCACTGTGCTGATCATAGTAGTTTACCCGCGTTCTTTTTTTTATTTTTATTGTTCATTATTATACCTACTCCTGTAATACAGCCAACTGATTTGTATTTATAATCCTGTACTCGCCTAACCAGATATCTTGTTCCTCTTTCTACTGAACTTCACTCATACCGACTATATCTAACTTCTACCTATCCATTTCCCTGTTTAAACTGTCTAATCTCCCTACCCGATAAAGAGATCTAACATTCCACACTTTGATCCGTAGAATGCCAGTGTTGTCTTTGCAGATGACGACATACTCCTGAGTAGTCCCCGCCAGGAGATCCGAATGGGGGACTATTTTACCTCCGGAATATTTTACCCGAGAGGATGCCATCATCATATACTCACACAGTAGAGCTGCATGTCGTCGGGAAAAGTAACGGCTGTAGTTTCCCCTTGCTTTCAGCCGTTCGTAGTAACGGTGTGCCAAAGCCACATTAGCAGATATTACAAGGCCAACTCAGTCAATCATCCAGACTGTTGCCCCTGTAACTACTGAAAAGGCTACTGCCCTTCTTCAGGAACCACACCTTTGTCTGGCCTCTCCACAGATACCCCTTCGCTGTGGTTGCACCTACGGTACGGCTATCTGTAACGTTGAGACTCCCAAGCCACCCCACCTCGGCAATGTCTGTGGTTCATGGGGGTGGGACTGGAGATTATCTATTCAATAAAGCAAATAAAAATTCGCTTCACGCTTTCCTGACTGGAGACTATCACTCAGGAAATCGTGAAGCTAAGTTTTATTTGCTTTATTGAATAGATATATTTTTCGTTTATTTTTGGTGCATTTGGGAATTTCGACATTCAATCTCGCTATTACAACTCGATGTTCGCTAATCCCTGTATCTGTTTTGATGCACTTTACTAGCTCAGGATTATATGTTGTCATGAGATCAAGGAAGAGTGTTATCGTCCACCAGAAGGAACCCATCTGCTATGGCATCCGTACGTCCGCAAATACTGACTCTCGTCCGCACCATTCGTTCAATTTCTCTGTCAACATAACCCTTCCCCCTCTCTTACCCTCCAACTCTTGCCCCCCCCCCCCCCCCCGTTTCTATGCTCAGCCATGCTCATCTGCATATGTAACTCAACAAATGAGGGGTCTAGTAAGAGAGGAGCTATGCCACTTTGAGGAAAAATGTAGATAAACTGAGTTTTCTAAATTGTTGTATTATGGCATTATGTGTACAATAGTGGGGTCTCATTTTCCATCTAACGTATAGTTTTGTAAATTATGTTTCAGGAAAAATATAAATTTTGATGTTAATCGACCTTGTAGGCTTTAATTAATACAACAAGTAAAAAACGCATTTTATACACATATCAAGAAGTTGTACCCTGATTGAAATACTGTTACTCAAGTGAAAATCATGTTCCAGGCTTACGCACCAACTACAAACAACCATAAACAACTCCATATCTCACATTTTGTGGAACATTGTTCCCATGGAAAATAACAGCGATCTAAAACTTTTTGAAATATTATAATAATTGCAGCTTTCTAGATCGCAATATAATATTTATTTTATTTTATTATGGTGACACGTTTCGATCAGTAATAATCATCATCAGATCAGCATTCTTCCACAAGTGATGCGCCAGGTCCTAACCAAGGATACGACCTCATGATGATCATTTCTGATCGAAACTGGTCATCATAATCAAATAAAGGAACCACACGTTTGTCTGGCCTCTCCACAGATACCCCTCCGCTGTGGTTGCACCTACGGTACGGCCCTCTGTAACGTTGAGACACGCAAGCCACCCCATCTCGACAATGTCTTTGGTTCATAAGGGTGGATGGCCCATTTACATATTAATAATATGATGCAATAAAAGACTAGCAGTGTGCCCCTATTTCTTCCTACAGCTGTACAGCTGCAGGCCCCAATATTCGGTTTAGGCCGCAGTTTCAGTTTTGGCCGAATCTTCGGCTTGGCCGAAATTACCATTCATAAACTCGCAGACGAAGTCGGGTCGTCTTTGGGACGGATTCAGTCAACAGTAACTCTACATATTAGCACAGAGTAACATATACAGAGAGGCCCCTCCTAAACCACTGTCCTACGCTCCCCTCGTAGTTCTGTAAGATGCTAGCAGGTGTCAGGCCGTTCCCTGGCTTAGGGTGCCTCTCGCACGTCAGAAGGTAGCGTAGAGTGGACGGTGAGGGGAGAGCTCGTGCCACCTGCCACGAGGCCACGGCTGTGTCCGGCTTGCTGGCATTTGAGGGGAGGTGGTGGTGGGGATAGCCGCTACCTGCCGCCTGCTCTGGCCAGTTTAAAGAGCTGCTCCTGATCGCAGCGCCATCATGGGACATCTTACGCACCCCTGAGCGTAGGACCGGGCCCTTACGGAGGTTTCCCGTCTGTATATATTTGTCTGTGATATTAGTTAACGGCGCGCGGTTTAACTACCAGAAGTCTTCGTCGCACGTTAAAATTTTATTTTACGTAATCGTATCTTATAGTGATATTCTTATACTGTGTTTGTAAGAATTTAGCATATTTAGTAATAGCACAGTTCATCATATTGTTGCCGGCCGGAGTGGCCGAGCAGTCTGCGGCACGCCAATCACAGTCTGCACGGCCGCTACGGTCGGGGATTAAATGCCCCCTCGGGCATGGATGTTTGTGTCGTCTTTCAAAAACGTTCAAATGTTTCTATACCATATGGGACTTAACTACGGGGTCATCAGTCCCTAAACTTAGAAACTTCTTATCAACTAACTAATACTAAGAACAGCACAAATATCCATGCCCGAGGTGGGATTCGAACCCTCAGTCCCCTCGGCCACCGCGGCCGGCTGTGTCGTCTTTAGTATAAGGTAGTTCATAAGCAGTTTGTAAGCTTAACAGTCATTTCAATATTTTTGATCATATTGTTATACTGAAAAATCTTTGTGTTTCCTTGAAATCGAGGGACTTTATTATTAACCAGTATTGGAAACATTGATCATGTGGTACGCAGCGTTTCCGGTTGAGATTGCGTAAATTTCCACTGACAGCAATCGTACCGTTATTAGAAACTGTGACGTTATTTTTCGAAATACTTTCCGCGACACCGGTGGAAATTGATTTACTAACAGGAACGAGGCTTATTAGTCGTCAGCACTATATAACAACAATTTACTTTGCTTAAATCTAATTACTGTAATAAATGGAACATGATAATGTTAACGAAGAGATGAAGGGATCTATGGTATTTTTGGCCGGGAGATAATGTGTGGGATTTTTCTAGCGAGTATCGCAAGTCTTTTTAATGGACTGCACCTCGGCCAGTTGTATGTTGATGTTGGTGAGGACAACACACAACACCCAGTCCTGTGCCGGAAATCGAGCGCGGATTCCCCGCGTGGCAGTCAGCGACAGTGCCGTCTCAGCTACGGGGGCGGACAATGAAGTTGAACACCTAACGAAAGTTTACGAAGTACGCTCCTGGCCATTAAAATTGCTACACCACGAAGATACGTGCTACAGACGGCAAATTTAACCGACAGGAAGAACATATGTAAGTGATTAGTTTTCCAGAGCATTCACACAAGGTTGGCGCCGGTGGCGACAACTACAACGTGCTAACATGAGGAAAGTTTCCATCCGATTTCTCATACACAGACAGCAGTTGACCGGCTTTGTTTGGTGAAACGTTGTTGTGGAGCCTCGTGTAAGGAGGAGAAATCCATACCATCACGTTACCGACTTTGATAAAGGTCAGATTGTAGTCTATCGTCATTGCGGTTTATCGTATCGCGACATTGCTGCTCGCGTTGGTCGCGATCCGCATGACTGTAAGCGTGCAGCCACGTCTCGATCCCTGAGTCAACAGATGGGGACGCTTGCAAGACAACAACCGTATGCTCCAACAGTTCGACCACGTTTGCAGCAGCATGCACTATCAGCTCGGAGACCAAGGCTGCGGTTACCCTTGATGCAGCATCACAGACAAGAGCGCTTGCAGTGGTGTACGTAACGGCCAACCTGGGTGCACGAATGGCAGAACGTCATGTTTTTGGATGAATTCAGTTTCTGTTTATAGCATCATGATGGTCGCACCTGTGTACGGCGACATCGCGGTGAACGCACATTGGAAGCGTGTATTCATCATGCCATACTAGCGTATCATCCGGCGTAATCGTATGGGGTGCCATTGGTTACACATCTCGGTCACCTCTTGTTCGCATCGACGGCACTTGTTCGCATAGACGGCACTTTGAACAGTGGCCATCATTTCAGATGTGTTACGACCCGTGGCTCTATCCTTCATTCGATCCCTGCAAAACGCTACATTCCAGGAGGATAATGCACGACCGCATGTTGCAGGTATTGTACGGACCTTTCTGGATACGGAAAATGTTCGGCTGCTGCCCTGGCCAGCACATTGTTCAGATCTCTCACCAGTTGCAAACGTCTGGTCAATAGTGGCCAAGGTACTGACTCGGCACAATACGCCAGTCACTACTCTTGATGAACTGTGGCATCGTGTTGAAGCTGCATGGGCATCTGTACCTGTACACGCCATCCAAGCTCTGTTTCATTCAATGCCGAGGTGTATCAAGGCCGTTATTACGGCCAGATGTGATTGTTCTTGGTACTGATTTATCAGGATCTATGCACCCAAATTGCGTGAAAATGTAATCACATGTCAGTTCTAGTATAATATATTTGTCCAATGAATCCCCTTTTATCATCTGCATTTCTTCTTGGTGTAGCAGTTTTAATGGCCATAGCGTATATATGAAGTCTTGGCCCCGCGTGAGTCACTCTGTCGGCGACAGTACCTAATCTGAGTCTGTCACGCAGGTATTTAATTTCAATGTTAAATGGCAAACCAACAAATATCTCGTGTGTGTGTGGGGGGGGGGGGAGGACGGTGTTGGTCTCAATTTTGGTGAGTGGAGGGCCCGGGATGAGTCATTGGCCATGGGAGGGAGACACGTCTGTTTTCAGCTATTCTGATTTCCACTTTTTTTACAAATTCAAAGCACCACGACAACTGCGAGGAAAAAAGACATAGCTTCATCAATACAATACACGAGGTATTCGTATGGGCTGGTTCACAAGTCCAACTTAAGGAGTTGTTGACTTAATATTCGCAACTGCCAGATGAAACGTTTAGACAAGTAAACTTGTACGCTTCCTACGAACTCCTCGTTAGGCTTATACTCTCTCAAGAAGGCTTAGTACAGGTGAAATGTGGGAAAACTAGTGGTTTGCCATAGGGTAAGGTGGTACAAATTCGATATTGGTAGAATTCTACATCTACATCTACATAGATACTCTGCAAGTCACATTAAAATGCCTGGCAGAGGGTTCATTAACCACTTTCATAACTTTTCTCTACCGTTCCATTCTCTAATAGCGCGCGGGAAGAAAGAACACCTAAATCGTTCCGTTTTCGATCTGATTTCTCTTATTTTATTGGGATGGTCATGTCTCCCTAAGTAGGTGGGTGCTAGCAAAATATTTTCACATTCAGAACTAAAAGTCGGTGATTGAAACTTCGCAAACAGATCACGCCGCAATGAATAACGTCTTTCTTTTAATGATTTCCACCCCGATTCGTGCAATATTTTCGTGACGCTTTCCCCCCCGTAACGTGATAAAACAAAACGAGCTGCCCTTCTCTGAACCTTCTCAATGTCTTCCGTCAGTCCCACCTGGTGAGGGTCCCACAAGGGGCAACAGTACTCCAGGAGAGGACGCACAAGTGTGATGTAGGCAGTCTCTTTGGTGGAGCTGGTGCATCTTCGAAGCGTTCTGCCGGTGAAACGTAACCTTTGGTTCGCCTTCCCCACAATATTTTCTATGTGTTCTCTCCAGTCAAAGTTGTTCGTAATTGTAACTCCTAGGTATTTGGTAGAATCTACGACCTTAAGGTTTGACCGATTTATCGCGTAATTAAAGTTCAGCGGATTTCTTTTAGTGGTCATGTGTGTTACTTCACACTTTTCTTTATTTAGTGTCAATTGCCAATTTTCGCACCATGCAGAAATTTTGTCTAAATCGCTTTGCAATTGCTTTTGATCCTCAATTGACTTCACTAACCGATAAACGACAGCATCGTCCGCAAACTGTCTAAGGGAGCTATTCAGATTGTCTCCTAAATCGTTTATAAACACGAGGAAGAGTAATGGACCTTTAACGCTTCCCTGTGGAACGCCAGATATCACTTCTGTTTTACTCGATGACTTACCGTCAATTACAACGAACTGTGATAGGAAATCGTGAATCCAATCGCACAATTGGGGAGATATTCCATAAGCACGCAATTTCATAAGAAGTCGGCCAACATAAGGTTTCGCGCCATTATTGTCAGCGTCGCATTTGCCTTTGTGTGGCGTTGTGGTGTAGCAGGTTTCTACAGCTCCTCCTGTCTTTTCCAAGAATACGCCACTTTGTGCTACGGAGAGATAAATTCTTTACTGTTAAGAGGTACTTGAAGCTACTTTGTCTAACGCGCTCTTAGAAATTTCCTAGTTAAGGGTGACTTGATCCGCAGCCAAAAATGCAATGTTCCGTACCACGAAGTATGCGTTGGTGCCCAAGGGAAAAAGATGTCAGTAATCAAAATTGTACCCATACCTAGTACCTAGTGTGGTACATTTTCGACCGATTTTTCTCAATTCTGAAACCTTTTTGTGTTCATACCAACGTTTCTAATTGTTTAATATTTTTATTACATATTCATTAAACATCCAAGAATGAGTGCCATACTTAAAATTATTTATTTTCTCAATATATTTCCAGTTACAATAACATTTGTCCGAAATGATCGCAATTGTGCCACCTTACCCTACAACGTAAATTTGCCGAAACCTTTTCTTACTTACATAAGTTTCGGTTTCGGCTGAAACTAGAACAGTAATATTCGGCTACGGTTTTGAATTCGGCCGAAAATTATGTTTCTGTAGTACTCTAGCGTCCTATTTGAGATTTTTTTCGATTTCTCAACTATTCGTTTGGGTTTTCCACATTTTTTAATCACATCTGCATTGAAGCGAGCAATGTATAAAAACATTTGGATGGGCCAAATCATTTTTAGTTTGAGTCAGACTGGCGCACAGGCATTCATTTTCGTATATAAAGATATGCTAATACAGTAACTGTTATTAATTTATTTTTTTATTTACTTAGTCCTATGTGAAATGTGTCGTTTTGCTAGAGTCAGCTTACGGAAAGTTTTTGCGGCAGAAAACAGAATTCAGCACGACAGTCAGTCAGTGTACAGATGTCATGTTCTGTGTTTACAACGCTTCATCAGGTAACGATTTGCATTAATCGAAACGAGTACTAAAGAGGAATTCTAATACTATGTAAATACAAGATAGCTTATCTCCCGTAACACGTATGCAAATAGATACTGCTTACTCCTGCAGAATAACAATTTACATAATGGAAACTAGCTAATACGTGTGTTGTCTGGTTAGTGGAAAGCTTCATGATAAATTTTAACCTTCATTATTAAAAATAAGTACATTTACGACTGTAAAAAGAGGAAATCGCACCATTGAAATTAAAGAAGGAGTACAGATATTCCAATGAACTCTTTATAGCAACTTATATCTCCTTGCTTCATCCAACTTCGTAGCTCTCTCAGTCCGGCACGGAACAATGAAACGGCATTTAATCAGTAAAAATGGCATCTTCAATGATCCAACAAATAAAAATCTACTAGTGCATACAACGTTCGCTGAAATAATTGACGTTCGCTCAATGAAACGGCAATGAAACGGCATTTAATCAGTAAAAATGGCATCTTCAATGATCCAACAAATAAAAATCTACTAGTGCATACAACGTTCGCTGAAATAATTGACGTTCGCTCAATGAAACGGCAATGAAACGGCATTTAATCAGTAAAAATGGCATCTTCAATGATCCAACAAATAAAAATCTACTAGTGCATACAACGTTCGCTGAAATAATTGACGTTCGCTCAATGAAACGGCAATGAAACGGCATTTAATCAGTAAAAATGGCATCTTCAATGATCCAACAAATAAAAATCTACTAGTGCATACAACGTTCGCTGAAATAATTGACGTTCGCTCAATGAAACGGCAATGAAACGGCATTTAATCAGTAAAAATGGCATCTTCAATGATCCAACAAATAAAAATCTACTAGTGCATACAACGTTCGCTGAAATAATTGACGTTCGCTCAATGAAACGGCAATGAAACGGCATTTAATCAGTAAAAATGGCATCTTCAATGATCCAACAAATAAAAATCTACTAGTGCATACAACGTTCGCTGAAATAATTGACGTTCGCTCAATGAAACGGCAATGAAACGGCATTTAATCAGTAAAAATGGCATCTTCAATGATCCAACAAATAAAAATCTACTAGTGCATACAACGTTCGCTGAAATAATTGACGTTCGCTCAATGAAACGGCAATGAAACGGCATTTAATCAGTAAAAATGGCATCTTCAATGATCCAACAAATAAAAATCTACTAGTGCATACAACGTTTGCTGAAATAATTGACGTTCGCTCAATGAAACGGCAATGAAACGGCATTTAATCAGTAAAAATGGCATCTTCAATGATCCAACAAATAAAAATCTACTAGTGCATACAACGTTCGCTGAAATAATTGACGTTCGCTCAATGAAACGGCAATGAAACGGCATTTAATCAGTAAAAATGGCATCTTCAATGATCCAACAAATAAAAATCTACTAGTGCATACAACGTTCGCTGAAATAATTGACGTTCGCTCAATGAAACGGCAATGAAACGGCATTTAATCAGTAAAAATGGCATCTTCAATGATCCAACAAATAAAAATCTACTAGTGCATACAACGTTCGCTGAAATAATTGACGTTCGCTCAATGAAACGGCAATGAAACGGCATTTAATCAGTAAAAATGGCATCTTCAATGATCCAACAAATAAAAATCTACTAGTGCATACAACGTTCGCTGAAATAATTGACGTTCGCTCAATGAAACGGCAATGAAACGGCATTTAATCAGTAAAAATGGCATCTTCAATGATCCAACAAATAAAAATCTACTAGTGCATACGACGTTCGCTGAAATAATTGACGTTCGCTCAATGAAACGGCAATGAAACGGCATTTAATCAGTAAAAATGGCATCTTCAATGATCCAACAAATAAAAATCTACTAGTGCATACGACGTTCGCTGAAATAATTGACGTTCGCTCAATGAAACGGCAATGAAACGGCATTTAATCAGTAAAAATGGCATCTTCAATGATCCAACAAATAAAAATCTACTAGTGCATACAACGTTCGCTGAAATAATTGACGTTCGCTCAATGAAACGGCAATGAAACGGCATTTAATCAGTAAAAATGGCATCTTCAATGATCCAACAAATAAAAATCTACTAGTGCATACAACGTTCGCTGAAATAATTGACGTTCGCTCAATGAAACGGCAATGAAACGGCATTTAATCAGTAAAAATGACATCTTCAATGATCCAACAAATAAAAATCTACTAGTGCATACGACGTTCGCTGAAATAATTGACGTTCGCTCAGACAGTAAGGATAGTCATGAGTGAGCTCAGTTACGATACAAACCGTACAGTGCGAATCTTTTTAAATTAATTTCAGGCGTGACTCCTAGTTACAGGCTCTGAGGTGGAGCCGCCAAAAATCTTCTATTAGAAACTGGGCACTCTGGCAGTACTTAGCAATTGCTAATATAGTGGCTGAGGCATGACTGTCTTGTATTTCGCCAGAAAGTCTCTCACAAGCATCGATGAATGAGCAGGTGCATTGTCCTGACGCAAAAGCCATGAAATGCTGTATCCACAATTCTGGACTTTCTTGCGTATTGCTGCTCCCAAACGGCGCATAACGTCAAGGAAATACTTCTTATCGACCGTACGACCTTCAGGAAAATTTTGATGTTGCACTACGTCGCGGTAACTGAAAGAAAAAAAAAAGAAAGAAAAAACAGTGAGAACAGTAAATAGTGAAAACACACTTGACCACATAGTAAAAAATAATCCTGAGCTAATGATGGTAACCCAAGCAGTCAGGGATTAGTGAACACAGTGTTATCGTAGCGAGAATTAATATCGAAATTCCCCACATCCACCAAAATTAAATAGCTTCGATTGTGCGTATCAAAAGGGATGGCGCAAATTTACACGGTTGAAAGAATACGATGATAGAAGCAAAAATGTCCCAGAACACATGGGTCCGCAAACGAGCCGTTAACGAGGTAATTACGAATATCCCCAATTGTGCGATTTCGTTCACGATTTCCTATCAGAAAGGACACAGTTCGTTGTAATTGACGGTAAGTTATCGAGTAAAACAGAAATGATATCTGGCGTTCCCCAGGGAAGCGTTATAGGTCCCCTACTCTTCCTTGTGTTTATAAACGATTTAGGAGACAATCTGAATAGCTCCCTTAGACTGTTCACGGATGATGCTGTCCCTTACCGGTTAGTGAAATCAACAGAGGATCAAAAGCAACTGCAAAGCGATTTAGACAAAATTTCTACTGGTGTGAAAATTGGCAATTGACACTAAATAAAGAAAAGTGTGAAGTAATACACACGACCACTAAACGAAATCCTCTGAACTTCAATTACGCGAAAAAACAGTCAAATCTTAAGGTCGTAAATTCTACCAAATACCTAGAAGTTACAATTACGAACATAGAAAATATTGTGGGGAAGGCGAACCAAAGATTACGTTTCATTGGCAGAACGCTTCGAAGATGCTCCAGCTCCACCAAAGAGACTGCCTACACTTGAGCGTCCTCTCCTGGAGTACTGTTGTCCATTGTGGGACTCTCACCAGGTGAGACTGACGGAAGATATTGAGAAAGTTCAGAGAAGGGCAGCTCGTTTTGTTTTATCACGTTACAAGGGGGAAAACGCCACGGAAATGTTGCATGAATTGGGGTGGAAATCTTTAAAAGAAAGACGTTATTCATTGCGGCGTGATATGTTCGCGAAGTTTCAATCACCGACTTTTACTTCTCAATGTGAAAATATTTTGCTAGCACCCACCTACTTAGGGAGACATGACCATCCCAATAAAATAAGAGAAATCAGATCAAAAACGGTGTTTTCTTTCTTCCCGCGCGCCAATAGAGAATGAAACGGTAGTGAAAATTTATGAAATTGGTTTATGAACCCTCTGCCAGGCACTTAAATGTGATTTTCAGAGTATCTATGTAGATGTAGATGTAGATATACGGTTCCAAGCCGCATTTGACGTCTTTTGTAAACACCGTCCTAGTTATTATATATTAATATGAAAGACTTTACTATTAAGATTTACATGGCATTTAGTTCACACTGCACTGACTTTATTGTAAACATCGTCCTAGTAAATAAAAATTAATTTAAAATTTAGACTTTACTATTTAGTTTTACATTGAATTTGGTTGACATTTCACGTATGGGTTACCAGTTAAAGGAGGTGTTCGAAGTGTCTTCCTTGCATCTGGATGCGATACTGAGCTCGTCTCTGCAGTGAATTTCGAATTCTTCCGAAAATCTTTGGATCATTTCTGAATTCTTGAGAAGCGTGTACAACTCTCCGGTCCCGTTCTTCAACCGTGTTAACGGGTGTGCTGTACACTTCGTCTTTGAGGTGATTCCATTCATAAAAATCCTAAGGATTTAGATCAGGTTATCTTGGAGGCCAAGGTACAGGTCCGCCTCCACCTATCCAATTTTTTTCTTTTATTTTATTTTTTTATGTTTTACGTCGCTTTCCAACTGCCTTGGTTATGTAGTGAGATCTACAACTAATAAACATAAACTAGCTTAACCTAAGGACGAACACAGCATCCATCCACAAAGGGGGATTCGAACTCCCGGCGGGAGCGGCCTCGAGCACCGTGGCATGACGCCTATATGCCGCGTCCTGCGGGAGCGACAAAAGCGAGCGAAAACGCGAAACATGCAGCGACGAGACACAGCAGCTACAAGCAGCGACATTCGGCGACATGGCCGGGTGTCCTACGTCAGCACGACAAGATGACCCCCATCAGCTGTTTCTGAAATTTGGTACCCGTAAATCGTAGAATAACGATAGCTCCAGAGTAAGGCAATAAAGTGTTGCTTACTTTAGGAAATAAGGCGTTAAAAGAGTGTTGTGAATTACACATACAAAGTGAGGAATTTTCGTGGACTATTTCATTTGTAACTTCAAATACGAAAATAGACTATGAAGATCACCAGTCAAATTCCTAGAAAATACAACGTGTACAGATACTTTGGATTTTGTCCTCCTATAACTGGCTGGGTAAGTCAGTTCGGAGGAAGGCAACGGCATACCACCTCCAAACAGGACCATGCCTAGTAAAGCACTGTGGTGTTGAAACCAATCTTCGGATTGTTGACTGCTTTACCTTTACCCCTAGTTCATATTCATTGCAAACACACGTATCCCACTGTAGACCTACCAATCAGATTAAATTCCTACTGAAACATTGTATAATGACATTTTATTCGAAACGTAATTTACACGCATCTCATTTGGCATCCTAGAATTATCTCTCTCTCTCTCTCTCTCTCTCTCTCTCTCTCTCTCTCTCTCTCTCTCTCTCTCTCTCTCTCTCTCTCTCTCTGGAGTAAGTTTGTTGTTACTGCAAATGCACAAAGCACACAAATGCGAGTAATTGTCCAAACCACGTTCATCGTGGTGTAAATGAAACTATCACTCAGAATAAAAAATATAGAAGACTGATGCATTAGAAACAATTTAAAAATCCAACTTTAGACGTCTATAAAAGCCAAGTTAGTTATGCAAAGCAAAATTCTTCAATGTATGTGCAACTTCAATTTTATTTCTGTTATTTTACAAACAGTTGCCCTTCAACGACTTGAGGGATTATTAGCTCACAGAATTATTGCGACATCCTTTATAACCTCTACAAGCAGTCGATTCTCAACGAAACACGACACTTTGTAGCACGTGCGACAGCGAAAAGATTCAAACTGTGGTGTCGCACAAGTCTAAAGTGCGCGCCACCTACTTTCGCCGCGCGCCGCCATGCACGCACGGCGCGGCGTTCTTACGACGTCAGCCACGAGCGCCCTCTGCTACAACTCCGCTCGTGGCCACCACTGAACGACATCGTTCACTTGGGACTGAGATAGGAACCAGCTAACACTTCGGAGTCAGATAGGCACCAGTAAAGACTTGGCTATCGGATAGGCACTAGGCAGGCCTCTAGCTCAACTATGTATCAGCATTCTGCAGTACTGAGCTATGTAAAAGTGAAGTATTACTAAGTCTCTAAGAAATATATATATCTCGTTCTAATTTACTCTAGTGTTTCTAGTTTCTGCTGTCCCACTGGCTGGTCATATCCTACTTGCACAAGCGTGCATCCTTTATTCCTGTGTCGTTCTTTCTTCTCGGCCACCGACACCTACGACGGAAACGAGACACAAAAGCGGCGACGAGGCTGGGACACAAAAAAAAAAAAAAAAAAAAAAAAAAAAAAAAAAAAAACAGGTTTGAATCTCAAACGACGCACGTTGTAGCGCGCGACATGCAGCTATAGTCGGCGCTCACGCGGGACACTTCCGTGGAGCTGTCGCTAGAATGTGCAGCCCACGCAGGCCGCGCGGTCTTAGTACGCTCGGCCACTCCCGGTCTGCCGACCTGTCCATCTTTGGCCGTATCTGCGCGAAGTTCGTTTTTACACAGAGTACGCGAAGGAACTTGCCCCCCTTCTTGCAGTGGTGTACCGTAGGTCTCTAGAAGAGCGTAGTGTTCCGAAAGATTAGAAAATGGCGCAGGTCATCCCCGTTTTTAAGAAGGGACTGTAAGGTAACCCTTAAGGTAAGCCTTACATTATAACGAGGAATGAGCATAATTTTGAAACATATTATTCGTTTGAACCTGTTTATAGTGAATATTAAAACATTTGTAGACTATATAAGTAATTGCAGTTTCTTTCTACCACTTTTAAACAGAATACTCATCTTTTCAATATTGCGAATATGGGGGTTCTGCTCGCTGCAACATTATTCTCCTGGGGCGTCGTGATAGAAATAAAATACTCGTAGGTACAATTTTTCGCTTTTCTTTAATTTGAATCAACCTTCTTCTCCACCACAACATAACAACTTCAAAAACATATACAAATTACAAAGCATCAGCACGGTAGTACTTCCATTACAAAACACAGAGTGACATAGCTTCCAGAGCACTTGACAAACGACGAACTCCAACTCCCCCACGCAAGGCGGTGAGGCAAATATATAACCTTGACAATAATGACGTTACATTATCCATTGTTCATAACAATTGAATATAGTAATTTACAATTAACGAACACAACAGTAAAACATTTCATGTATACAAAAATAATCACAATATAAAATGAAAACTATGCATACAATGATTTTAGATGGCACATGTATTTTTAAGACGAAATTTCCGATCTTTCTGTTAACAACGAAGTGCGATGTTAAATATCAATTAATTTGTTAATGAATACATCATACATGTTCCTAACATATATTGAGCTATCAATTATCTTGGCGATTCTCAAACTAGATTCTAAATCTCGTGTCAGTCACTATATACGAAGAATTCAATATTGATAATTAATGTAATAGCCAAAATAACACAATTAGCTGGTCAACACAACTTGTTTATGAGCCTAACATATATACAATGCTATTTATTTTCATTTCTTTTTGTTTTTCAAAAAGTTTTTACAATTCATCTGTTTAGTTAATGAAATAATGTACAATGACAAAACTATTGTTTATAGAACTGTCTGGAAAGAAAATATATGAATCTCTTAATTAATGAAATCTATCACTTGTTTTAATCGCAGTATCACTGAGACACTGTCCTACACTGATTCATAGGCTGGCTATTTCGTTTTTAACTAACTTCACACGCAACATGTATCACTATTGAACCACACGACTCCGGATACGACGCAGACGGTATCGTACAATAACATTGAGACGAGAGGACCAGGCAGACGGTATCGTATGATAACATTGAGATGAGGGGGTCAGCAGTATCGTTACAATATGTAGTAATTAACTTCTTATATGACTTAATTAATTATTGTGATGCACAATGTATGTAGGTAACTTAACTGTGAACATTTTCTGTCATTTATTTGTTATCTGTATTGTAATTGTTTATGTATATATTATTTTATTTTATTTGTACTTTGTATGTTTTCTATATGACTGTGATTACTTGTTATGTTTAATTTGTCAATGTAAAATATTTCTCTGTGAACAGTTATCGATATGGCTCCTCAGGTTAGAGACTTTATCGTATAGCAGCGCTCGCCTGTGGGAGAGCAGGCAAGCAGCAGTATCTGCCGCCCCGTGACGTAGATCAGACGTTCGTACGCGGTCCGCGGAGTGCTCAAACAATATAAGTAATAAAGTCAAACAAAGTGAAAGTTATAATTTGTTATAAGTGCAACGATATGAAAGTTTATGTGAAACCAGTGAACATAAGTGAAGTAAGAATTGATCTTAATGAAACATTTATTCCTTCGTTCTGCTGAGGCAGAAATTCGTTACGTGTTCGGTAACCGTCCCAGACGTCCGAAACGCAGTAGCGTCATCGCGGACGCTAACGGTCGTGATTAATTACGCGATTCGCGAAGCATCACGGCGAGCTGCTAGCAAGCTGCCAAAGGAGGAGCCATCATCAAAATGATTTTTGTATGAATTTATGTACCATTTATATGACTGCAGAGTACCACGTCGCTGGACTGATAAATAAGATAAGTTAAATGCTATTGGTTGTAATTTACTGTGAATGCAGATTTAAGTTTTGTTAAAATACAAGAACATTAGACAGTACTTTTGATATCTTATTTGAACAACTAATCAACCACTTCATGATTAGTATGAAAATCCTCAATAATGCATGAATAATATTTCTACACAATTTTACAATCAAGTGAGTGTCATTAATTGAAAAATGTTTGTATAGTTTATGGGACTTAACTACGGGGTCATCAGTCCCTAAACTTACAAACTACTTATGAACTACTTACGAACTAGGACGGCACAAATATCCATGCCCGAGGGGGGATTCGAACCCCCGACCGTAGTGGCCGTGCAGACCGTGATTGGAGCGGCCACCGCGGCCGGCGTCATTAATTGTTAGAGACTGTGATAATCATTGAGACAATTTTGCTAAAATTGATGGTAAAAGATAACAGACAGTTGAATTAATGAATAATTTTGTATTTCGTTTTGCACTGAGTTCAACAATAATAGCCACCGCCACATATATCCTATAAAGAACCAAACTCGTACTAATGTCGTATGCATAGCATTAATTAAGACTGATTTACTTAAATTTCCTATTTGTTTGAGTGAATTAATTTTATCAGATGCTGACTTTAGTGGTTGGACTGCACCCAGTTGCCAATCACTTGATGTTAAAATCTACTATTCATAATTTTCTAAATAATCAGTACCATTAGCGTACTAATTGAGTCATACATATTGCACAGACGGAGTAAGTTAATTTCATTTTAAGGTTTTAAGAGTAAACGCCTTTTGCTACTGCGAATGAAGGGTTTTATTTTTATATTTTTAAATCACCCATACGCGTTTCGCCTTTCTCTCAAGGCATCATCAGTGGGTGTCCTGAAATATTTACATCTATTTGTTTACACATATAGGTTAGGTCTCTTACCTGTCTACAAAAATTTCATTTCTGATTTAAAACAGTTCGTTTTTTGGTATAAAATGGTGTACTGACAGCACTTGCTACTCCACTTCAGTCTTATTCTGGCAACTAGGTCGAAATGTTACACTGTTTTTTTTTTTTTTTGTTTTTTTTTTTTTTTTTTAACACATTGCAGTTCTGTGGTTCCACTGTCACCTGCTGCCATACTGTGTCTACCGCTGTTTGTTTTGTAGTGTTGCCAACCTTAGCTTATTTGAAATTCAACTGTTTAATTGAAAATGTGTTGAAGGTATCTTTGTGTGTGTGTGTGTGCGCATGAGTGTGTGTGTGTGTGTGCGTGTGTGTGTGTGGGGGGGTGGGTTTTTTTTCCTCTCTCTGTTTGAGTATGTGTGTGTGTGTGTGTGTGTGTGTGTGTGTGTGTGTGTGTGTGTGTGTGGTTGTGGGGGAGGGTTATGATTATGTGTTGGGATTTGTGTCTATCATATGGTCAATCAGTGAGAACAATGATTGACCATATGATAGACACAAATCCCAACACATAATCACAACCCCCCCACCACACACACACACACACACACACACACACACATACTCAAACAGAGAGAAGGGAAAAACACACACACACACGCACGCACGCACGCACACACACACACGCACACACACACACACACTCATGTGCACACACTCACACAAAGATACCTTCAACACATTTTCAATTAAACAGTTGAATTTCCAATAAACTAAGGTTGGCAACACTACAAAACAAACAGCAGTAGACACAGTATGGCAGCAGGTGACAGTAGAACCAGAGAACTGCAATGTGTTTCAAAAAACAGTGTAACATTTCGACCTGGTTGCCAGAATAAGACTGAAGTGGAGTAGCAAGTGCTGTCAGTACATCATTTTATACCAAAAAACGAACTGTTTTAAATCAGAAATGAAATTTTTGTAGATAGGTAAGAGACCTAACCTATATGTGTAAACAAATAGATGTAAATATTTCAGGACACCCACTGATGATGCCTTGAGAGAAAGGCGAAACGCGTATGGGTGATTTAAAAATACAAAAATAAAACCCTTCATTCGCAGTAGCAAAAGGCGTTTACTTTTAAAACCTTACAGTGAAATACAATTCAGCTGCTGCTCAAAATGGCCACTGCAAGCAACGGAGTAAGTTAATTTCTGCTATCTGTGAGTGCACAGTCTCTGTAGGAGATTTTGTAAGGAAAGGAAAGGTGAGTGATATTTTGAAATGTTTGTCAGATAGGGCCATAGTATTTGTTAATTACACTAATTGTTTTGCTTAATATTTTCAAAATTTAACTACACCACTTGCATTAATCACGAGTTTAACGTTACCAACCACGAAATTAAGGTCAGGTTTGTTATGTTGCTCAAACATTACAACAACAGGCACCACAGTTAATAACACGTAAATCAATTTCTTTTTACCTCTACTCACACTTTTCTTTAATAAAATAAACACCTTTCTCCTATTCTATAATTTAAAAAATTTTTCTTTCCTTACAGGACGTCGAACATATGTGCTGAACTATACGCGTATATCTCTAACGTCGGTCAGTTGTAGAATTTTGGAACATGTAGTATGTTCGAGTATAATGACATTTCTGGAGACTAGTAATCTGCTCTGTAGGAATCAACACGGGTTTCGAAAAAAGGCGATCGTGTGAAACCCAGCTCGCGTTATTCGTCCACGATACTCAGAGGGTCATAGACACGGGTTCTCAGGTAGATGATGTGTTTCTTGACTTCCGCAAGGCGTTTGATACAGTTCCCCACAAATGTTTAATGGACAAAGTAAGAGCATATGGTCTATCAGACCAATTGCGTGATTGGATGAAGGAGTTCCTAGATAGCAGAATGTAGCATGTCATTCTCAATGGAGAGAAGTCTTCCGAAGTAGGAGTTATGTCAGGGGTGCCACAGGGAAGTGTCGTGGGTCCGTTGCTGTTCACAATATATTTAAATGACCTTGCGTATAACATCAAAAGTTCACTGAGGCTTTTTGCGGATGATGCTGTAGTATATAGAGAGGTTGTAACAATGGAAAATTGTATTGAAATGCAGGGGGATCTGCATCGAATTAACGCATGGTGCAGGGAATGGCAATTGAATCTCAATGTAGACAATTGTAATGTGCTGAGAATACATAGAAAGAAAGATCCTGTATCATTTAGCTACACTATAGCAGGTCACCAACTGGAAGCAGTTAATTACATAAATTATTTGGAAGTAGGCATTAGGCGTAATTTAAAATGGAACGACCACATAAAATCAATCGTCGGTAAAGCAGATGCCAGACTTAGATTCATTGGAAGAATCCTAAGAAAATGGAGTCCGAAAACAAAGGAAGTAGGTTACAAAAATGTTCAAATGTTTGTAGAACTTATGGGACTTAACTACGGGGTCATCAGTCCCTAAGCTTACAAACTACTTATGAACTAGCTAAGACTAAGGACGGCACAAATATCCATGCCCGAGGGGGGATTCGAACCCCCGACCGCAGCGGCCGTGCAGACCGTGACTGGAGCGCCTCAGTCCCCTCGGCCACCGCGGCGGGCAAGTAGGTTACAGTACACTAGGTCGCCCACAGCTTGAATACTGCTCACCGATGTGGGATCCGTACCAGGTGGAGTTGATAGAGGAAGTAGAAAAGATCCAGCGGAGAGCAGCGCGCTTCGTTACAGAATAATTTGGTAATCGAGAAAGCGTTACGGAGATGATCGATAATCTCCAGTGGAAGACTCTGCAGGATAGACGCTCTGTCGCTCGGTAGGGGCTTTTGTCAAAGGTTCGAGAACATACCTTTACCGAGGAGTCTAGCATTGTATTGTTACTTCTACGTATATCTCGCGAAGAGATCATGAAGATAAAATCAGAGAGATTAGAGGCCACAAAGAGGCATACCGACATTACAGTCAATACGTGACTGGAATAGGAGGGAGAACCGATAGTGGTATTCAAAGTCCCCTCCGCCACAACCGTCGGGTGGCTTGCGGAGTATGGATGTAGATGTAGATGTAGAAGATGCCGTCTCACAGCGGCAGCAAAAATGTGCCACAGCTCCGTCATGCATGTACCACATAATCTTTATGCATGTACCACATACTAAAATGTTGCTGAAGGGGAACATACGCAAGCAATACTGGAAGACTAAAAGTCTATTTTTTTTAATTAATGTGTACTGACTAGGACGGTCTTTACAATGACGTCAGTGGCGTCTTGGGACCGTACATTCGTAATTATCTTCCAAAGGCTTGTTTCAGGACCCATGTTTACTGGAACATTTTTGCTTCTATTATCGTGTACTTTCGACCGTCTAAGTATGCGCCATCTTTTTTAATACATCCTGTGTATACGAGGGTTGGAACTTAAACAGTGGCAACAATGCTGTGGAGACATTATGCAATGGAATCTACTATTGTCGCTGATAGCACGCGTTGTTGACATACCTACCTCACCTCCAAGCAAATGGACTCGCCCGTCCCACATCACCGTCGTGCGCACAATCGAGGAAAACAGTCACTTGTAAGTTATCGGTCTAACGTAACGGTGTTACTATGTTTTCGAAACAGAAACAACGGAGTTGCATCAAGATTGAATGTGCCAGAGGTCGTACAGTACGACAGCGTCATCAAGATCTTCAAGAGGCGTGCGGGGAATCGGCATTGCCATACAGAACCGTGGCACTTTGGACAAAAGCCTTCAACGAATGTCGGCAAACTGTGGCAGACAAGCATCGGGCAGGTCGTCCTAGCGTCTCTGAAGAAGTGCATAGTGTTGACGCGTTAGTGGCCAGTGATCGACGCCAGACGATTCGTGAGCTCGCCCACGAAACCGGTTAGCGCATACGACTGTGCTTCGCATTTTGAAGGAAAGTCCGGGCATGCGAAAAAATTGCATCACGATGGGTTCCAAACGATTGACGGAAAAGCAGAGATCGATTTGTTACGACGCTGCTCAGACACACTTGGAGCGCTATGAGCGCGAAGCAGATGCTTTCTTACGCCGTGTCGTATCACTGGATGAGACATGGGCCACATCGTTACGAGCCAAAACTGAAACGCAATCCAACGAATGGCGTCATTATGTGCGTCAGAGCCCCAGAATGGTGAAAGTTATGGTGATTCTCGTGTTGGACTGTGATGGTGTTATACTAACGCATTACGTTCCTCCACGCCAGACCGTTAATGCACAATATTACTGTTATTGGAGCATCACCTGCGACCAGCTTTACGTCACGCTTTCTTGAGTAAAAGCCTTCAATCTTTCGAAAATAGTAATGTGAGTGTAGATCAAAATGTTCAAATGTTTGTTAAGCTTAAGGAATTTAACTGCGGGGTCATCAGTCCCTAAACTTACAAACTACTTATCAACTAGCTTATCCTAAGGACGGCACAAATATACATGCCCCAGGGGGGATTCGAACCCCCGACCGTAGTGGCCGTGCAGACCGTGACTGGAGTGCATCAGTCCCCTCGGCCACCGCGGGCGGCAGTGTAGATCAGATTGATGTTGAGCGTGGATACGACTTATGATACTAAATGTCTTGGAGTCTTAAGTGGCTTCGTACTTATGGAATGGAAGTTAGTGTTGTTAAAATCGGTTTATTTGATTATGAATACAACTGTATTAACATGCAGTCTCCGCGGACCGTGTACTTCTCATATGTGTTGCCAACCTATCCTCTCGTGACTCGACTGTTCGTTGGCTCCCCTAATACTAGACTGAGTCTGACTGCTTGACTGCCCGCTGCCTCCGAACATTGCGCTAACAATTAAGATTTCTTTGAAGCATTGTCCCGAAGCTGTGGGCAAAGTTCCGTACTCTGCACGGCCACTACGGTCGGGGGTTCGAATCCCCCCTCGGGCATGGATATTTGTGACGTTCTAGTTCATAAGTAGTTTGTAAGTTTAGGGACTGATGACCCTGTAGTTAAGTCCCATAAGCTATACAAACATTTGAACATTTGAAGTACCGTACTCAGTAATTCTTCCTACAGACCAAGAATGCCTTTTCTTATACATTCTTCAAGAGCAGTGCTTACCAAAGATTGCTATCTTATATCGGTGGCCGTAAATAAATCGATATCTTTCGCATTAATCGACCTTGTATACCAAGTTCCTTTCAGCATATGCTGATGCAATAGCTCAGTACATAGCTGTAATGTACAACTATAACGCTGCACAGCTCACTCCAAAATTCAACAAAGGCAATAGGGAGTGATCAGCAAATTATAGGCCTACATCGGTGACGTAGATTTGCAGGAGGATTTTGAACTCATATTTATTCGACCATTGTGAATTACCTCGAAGAGAACGATGTATTGACCCACAGTCTACAGGGATCCAGAAAGTATCGCTCTTGTGAAACACAGCTTACTCTTTCATCACACGACGTTATCAGTGCTATTGACAAAGAATCTCAAATAGATTCCATATTTCTACATTTTCCGAAAGCTTTTGACACCATCGTAACAAGCGGCTTCTAATCAATTTGCGTGCTTATGGAATATTGACCCACTTGTGTGATTTGATTCGCTATTTCCTGTTCGAAAGGACACGCCATCAACGTCATCTCAGCCGTTTTCCACGTCATGTGGGGTCGGCGTTGCTTTGCAGGATCCTTCTCTTCCATGAAAGTCTGTCCAGTGCATCTTCTCTGAGCCATTCTTTCTCCCGTAGGTCCCTTGCTACTTTCTTTCCGTTCCAGTTTTGGTCTTCCTTTTCTCCTTGATCCTTCGATTTCCAGTTCTTCAACTCTTCTCCCAACATAGTACTGCCCTCTTCTCTGCGCGTGTCCATACCATCTTAGCCTACTTTCTTGGATCTTCTTCCCTATGGGCCCCATTTTCACCGTTTCCTTATGTACTCATTGCTTAGTCTATCCTTTCGTGTCACCTCACTCATCTACCTTAACATTCTCATTTCTGCCACTTCCATCTTTTTCTCTCGGGCTTTTGTAATTATCCAAGCATCTGCACTATACAGCATCCCAATCCTCACCACAGACTTGTAAATCTTTTCTTTCATTCTACAGATAACCCTATCACACTGTACTTTGCTCGGTTTCCTCCAGTTCATCCACCACTATTTATCCTGTGCTGTGTTCAAAATTTTTTTTTAATGTTCAAATGTTTGTTAAGCTTAAGGGACTTAACTACGGGGTCATCAGTCCCTAAACTTACAAACTAATTATGAACTACCTACAACTAAGGACGGCACAAATATCCATGCGCGAGGGGGGATTCGAACCCCCGACCGTAGTGGCAGTGCAGACCGTGACTGGAGCGCCTCAGTCTCTTCGGCCACCGCGGCCGGCCTGTGCTCTGTCCGAAAGAACACAGTATGCAGTAATTGACGGAAAGTCGTCGAGTAAAACGGAAGTGATAAATGGCGTTCCTAAGAAAATTGTCTTTATAAACGATTTTCGAGACATGTGAGCAGCTCAGTTAGACTGTATACGGATGGTGCTGCCGTTTTCGTCTAGTTAAACCACCAGGGGATCAAAAATAACTGCAAAACGATTTAGATATCATTATGGTTAGAAAATTGGCAAATGAGTCCTTAATAATTAAAAGTGTGAGGTCATGCATATGAGCACTAAAAGAAATCTGTTTAACTTCATTTACACGAGAAATCAGTCAAATCTAAAGACCTTAAATTCACGTATAAACAACTTAAATTGAAAACAACACATACGAAATGTTGTGGGGAATACGAACGGCTGCGTTTCATTAGCAAAACACTTAGAAGATGCATCAGTTACACTGAAGTGAAACCCTAGTGGCCGAGCGGTCTGCGGCGTGTCAGTCAAGGTCTGCACGGCCGCTGCGGTCGGGGGTTCGAATCCCTCCTCGGGCATGGATGTTTGTGCCGTCTTTAGTATAAGCTAGTTCATAAGTAGTTTGTAAGTTTAGGGACTGAAGACGCCATATTCAAGTCCCATAAGCTCTACAAACATTTGACAGCCTACACTACACTCGTGCGTTCTGAATTGGAGTACTGCTTCGCATTATAGGATCCCCACCATGTGGGACTGACGGAATACAGAAAAATTTCGAAGAAGGGCAGTTGTTTTTTACTGTCGCGATATATGCGAGAGAGTGTCACGGAAATTATTCACGACTTGAGATGGAAATCGTTAAAAGAAAGGCGTTATTCGGCTCAGCGAAATCTATCTACAAGATCTCTTTCACCAACAGGCTACTTTCTCCTCCGAATGGGGACATGTTTCTTTGGCACCCAACTACTTAGTGACACAGGATCATCATAATAAATTAAGAGAAATCAGATTTAAAACTGGAATATTTGAGTTGGTTTTTTTTCGCGAGCTATTATAGAATGGGAACGGTAGACATAGTCCGAAAGCCGTTAGATAAACCTTCCTCCACGCACTTACAGGCGAAATGCAGAGTAGCTACGTAAATGTAAATGAAGGTGTAGATTGCCGAGCTTCGTGAACGAACCTAGATCATAAAATTTAAGTACTTCAGCAATTTCATATCTGATAACGTTATATCATTCTCACATCCACAAACGTCTTTTCTGTAGGTATTCGATATTAAAGTGTTGAAACATACGGCATTCGTGTGAGGAGTACGTAGGTGACATCAACACTGGCGTAAAAGTTTCCGCTACGCTCCTGGCGCGAATGGCTAAAAAAAATCTTAATTATAAATATTTACATAAGATGTTACTTTTCCCGTAACAAGTTGACTCGTAGGAGTGGTTTATTAAAGTCTTTGGAAAACCGGTACCGTGCTCCTTGCCAGATCAAACCGGTTTTATTACGTCCTAGTGCATCGAAACGGTGTCCAGTCCCACAGTACAAATGACAAATGATTGTCACGAGTTTGATGCATTATGTCGTCTCACTCGCTACCAGTTAAGATTTCCACTCTTCTTGTGAGCCCCACACACAGCTTCGTCAATTAAAAATGCTTGGACTGGTTGGTTTGTATTTATTTACTTTTTGTGGTTGGGAATTGTTGATAAGTCATTTTCGGCTGTTACAGTTTCTTGGTAATTTACGAACAGCCTATTATGTCACCTTTGTTTAGTAGTTCCATCTGTTATACATATCACGTATCTATACCGAAGAGCTGAATCGGTAGTGATTTTGTAAAATTTGCGCCTCCTTTAGGTAGTAATTACCAGAGATCCAACATCTTCACTATGTACTGAAGAAAATCTGCTTCTTTTTATTCAGTATTCGTTTTTTTTCGTTATTTCAGTGTTAATATAATTTTAAAATGTAGTGACGGTACTGTATCTTCTGTACCCCACAAGCGTCTTTTAATCAAATTGCATGGTTATCGAATATCGGCACAGTTGAGCAATTGGATTCGTGATTTCCTGTCATAAAGGACGCAGTACATTGTAACTGACGAAAAGTCATCGAGTAGAACAGAAGGGATATTTGGCGTTCTCCAGGGGAGTGTTATAGTACCCCTACTGTTCCTTATTTTTATAAGTGATTTAGGAGACAATCTAAGTAGCTATTTCAGACTGTTCGCTGATGATGCTGTCGTTTAATTATAGTTTAGTTAAGTCACCAGAAGATTAAAAGCAACTGAAAATGATTAAGATAAGATATCTGCATGGTGCTTAAACTGGCAACTGACCCTTCATACTGATGAGCGTGAGGTCATCCATATGACCACTAAAAGAAATCCGTTAAACTTCAGTCACACGGTAAATCAGTAAAACCTTGAGGCCATAAATTCGAGTAAATACCTAGGAGTAACAGTTAAGTACAACTTAAATTGGTAAGAACATATAGAAAATATTGTAGCGAAAGCAAACCATAGACTACGTTTCGTTAGCAGAACACTTAGAAGATGCAACAGTTCTACTACATTATTAATCGCCATTTCGCCGTGGGCTATCCACAACACTACACTTGTGCGTCCTATTCTGGAGTATTGCTGCCCATTGTGGGACTCTCACCAGGTGGGACTGACGAAAGATATTGAGAAGATTCAGAGATGGGCGGCTCGTTTTGTATTATCACGATATATTGGAAAGTGTCAGGGAAATGATGCACGAGTTGGGGTGGAAATCATTAAAAGAAAGGCGTTATTCGTTGCGGCGACATCTATTTGCGAAATTTCTTTCACCAAATTACTCTTCAGATTGTGAATATATACTGTTAGCACCCATCTACATAGGGAGACATAACCATCATGATAAAATAAGAGAAATCAGATCGAAAACATAAATATTTAGATGTTCCTCTGTTTCCGTGAGCTATTAGAGAGTGGAACTATAGAGAAATATCATAAAAGTGGTTAGGTGAACCCTCTGCCATGCACTTCAATGTGATTTGCAGAGTATCCATGTAGATGTAGATAAAGATGTAGAATTATATTTCGGAGCGAATTAGTATTGTTCATTCAGATTTTAAGTAATGTTCATGTGCTGCCTTAGTCTATAATTTTGTATAAATTTGAGCCATTCCGTGTATACGTATTTTCCCAAATCCACTTGTTACACATATGACTCTGTTCCGTATAAATATATAAACAGAACACTCTTGAGGTACACCACTGTCCTGCGAAGTCCAACCCAAACTAAATTTCCGAGGTCAGAAGTTCTCCTTCTTAGCTATTTTGGGGTTGGAATTTCGAAGTTCTGGCCTAACTGACTAGGGGAGATGGTGACATTGGCATCACGGATTTACTTCAAACTTTGTACAAATTATGTGCAAGTAGTAAGGTGTGCTACTCTGTAAATAGCGAGAAAATGGCAATAACAGTTTCACGTGTTATTTTTACATATAGCTTATGTGCCTAGGTTCCAGAAGTTTGAGTTCTTGGTCGTCATGTGGTTAGAGTTCGAGCCTTAGAAGACGAACGTGGATGAGGCGACGATTTGAATCCCTCTCAAAATTAAATTTTAATGTTGCTCTTAATTATCGGTCATTTGTGTCCAGTGACTAGCCTCACACTTTTCTCGAAGTGCTGATTACTTTGGCTGAAATGTTCAGATTTGTTTCTCTTTTATCAGAAGAACAAATAATTGCTTCATTGCATTTATGAGTATTCATTTATGAGCGTACAGTAGATTTTCTCTTCTGCTCCTGGCCAGTGTGGCGAGCAGTTTGTAAGAACCTCTTGTTCGTCTTCGCTACTTGAGTCACTTCAACGTTGGAGTTTTTCGAACGAAATAATTTGTTCACTGTGTAGCCATTGTCTCACAGCTTCATGTTCGGCGCTGAGTCATTCACGGTGTCTTGCCGCCGTCCATCTGACCATAGCAGTACGACGAATTAATAGGTGATACACGCACTTTGCATTTGGTATGGCGCAGTTTAAAGGTAAATATATCGTTTCGCTAGATGGCTGAGTTCAGGAGCTTTTCTTGTACACTTTACCAAGTCGAATAGCGATTTTTTCTTTAAAATTCACACGTTCTCATTATCATCCATTTTAATTATAGATAGAGGTTGTGCCATCCTTGATAGGGATAATCATTAACCGGCCGCGGCGGCCGAGGGGACTGGCACGCCAGTCACGGTCTGCACGGCCACTACGGTCCGGGGGTTTGAATCCCCCCTCGGGCATGAATATTTGTGCCGTCCTTACTGTTTGTTAGTTCATAAGTAGTTTGTAAGTTTAGAGACTGATGACTAGGGTGGGCCGAAAAAAGTGAATTTTTGAGTATCGAGTTGTAATAGGGCTCGAAAGTCGCGTATTTATGTGCTGATTAACGAAAAAATAATTTTAAAAAATCTAACTTAATATCTTCAGTTCGCGCAAAGGGCTTAAAGTTTCTAAAAAAACGATAAATTTATAGAATTTCTAAAAGGTCATATAAAATATATATTTCAGTACCTCGTCCTATTAGGACTCAAAAAAACTGCGTATCCATGTATAGTTTAACAAAAAAATATGTTTGATAGTCCTAGCTTATGTAATCAGTTCGCACTAAAGGCCTTAACTATCGAAATATGACAACATTTCTAAATGTTCAAAATGTTACGGAAATTTACTAATATCTCGTATTTATATGTATGTTTTAAATATGTTAGGTTTTATTATTGTGTTTTGATTATTTAAAGAGATAACATCATAACTTTGCAGCTCTTCGGCCATTTCACCAGCAAACTTGGTTAAAGACCCAGAACTCACCACGAGGAGGTGGCTGCAATTCGAGTTCCACCCACACCCTACGCAACCAACCAACCGCCCAAGGAGGTCATACTAATTATGTATTCATATTTACAATATATACATTTATTTACATTTGTATACCTTTATTTACATACTAGTCAAAGATGTAGTTAGCTTGAATTCTGATTTGTGTCGCCGGCCGCGGTGGCCGAGGGGACTGAGGCGCTTCAGTCACGGTCTGCACGGCCACTACGGTCGGGGGTTCGAATCCCCCCTCGGGCATGGATATTTGTGCCGTCCTTAGTTGTAGCTAGTTCATAAGTAGTTTGTAAGTTTAGGGACTGATGACCCCGTAGTTGAGTGCCATAGACTCTACAAACATTTGAACATTTTGATTTGTGTCCAAATTTTGGCATTATTGATCTTGACAGCAGAGTCGTCCTAATGAATCCATCTCTGCTATCTTGCCCACATACTTTTTCTGCGGCCTCTGTTACTAATTTTACACATCTTTCTACAGCTTCAATCTTATTAGATTGAAGCAAAGATCAACAATACCTCCTGGATATTGTCAAAACTATTCAAAGTGGAAAATGTACTTCAGATCTGGCTAATCGTGATCCTGAATCTCTTATTCACTCCCGTTGGTTGACATGTGCGAATAGAGTGTTGCGCTTGTATATTTCTGAAGTAAATCGCACAAATGAACTCACGATTTTAGTTGACTACATTCTAAAGACATATGCGCCAGTCTGGTTCGATATTAAGAGATACGCCTCAGTAAAGTATGGTCCAAAGCATGTTTTTAAGGTTATTAAAACTTCCAGACATCTTCCAGAGAACATAAAAAAGCAAATTGATCTGGTGATTCAACGAAACTTGTTTTTCTGTCATCCAGAAAACGTGTTATTGGCTATGATAGTAGACGAGAAATCACATATTAGAGAGTTGGGTTTTAGAAGAGTCCTAAAGGCAAAAAATATTAAAACTAACCGCAAAGCTGCAGTCAGAACGTTTACTACACAAACACTAGATTTTGAGGCTACTGACTACAGTGAGCTTATAGATTGGTCAAAAAGTAAGCTATCACCTCACTCAGTGATGCAGAAATTGACGACAGAATCCATTTCTACATATTTGATGAATAAGACTTTGCCAGAATTCGAATTTCTGAACTTTCCGTGCCACACTCAGGCTGTAGAAAGATGTGTAAAATTAGTATCAGAGGCTGCAGAAAAAGTATGTGTGCAAGATAGCAGAGATGGATTCATTAGGACGACTCTGCTGTCAAGATCAATAACGCCAAAATTTGGACACAAATCAGAATTCAAGCCAACTACATCTTTGACTAGTATGTAAATAAAGGTATAAAATATAAATAAATGTATATATTGTAAAATTTGAATATATAATTAGTATGGTTGGTTGGGTGGGTAGGGTGTGGGTGGAAATCTAATTACAGCCACCTCCTCGTGGTGAGTTCTGGGTCATTTAACCAAATTTGTTGGTGAAATGGGCGAAGAGCTGCAAAGTTATGAAGTTATCTCTTTAAATAATCAAAACACAATAATAAAACCTAACATATTTAAAACATACATATAAATAAGAGACATTAGTAAATTCTCGTAACATTTTGAATATTTAGAAATGTTGTCATATTTCGATTGTTAAGGCCTTTAGCGCGAACTTATTACATAAGCTAGGACTATCAAAAATATTTTTACGTTAAACTATACATGGATACGCAGTTTTTGAGTCCTATTAGGACGTGATACTGAAAGATATATTTTTATATGATCTTTCAGAAATTCAATAAATTTATCGTTTTTTAGAAACTTTAAGCCCTTTGCGCGAACTAAAGATATTACGTTAGATTTTTTAAATTATTTTTTCGTTAATCAGCACATAAATACGCAACTTTCGAGCCCTATTACAACTCGATACTCAAAAATTCACTTTTTTCGGCCCACGCTACTGATGACCCCGTAGTTAAGTCCCATGAGCTATTTGAACATTTGAACATTTGAATTACAGTGATGATAATATTATGAATATTTTCTCGCAATAGCGAATTTCTTTTAGCGTCACTGTATAAGGTATGCATGTTCTACCAAATGGTGACATGAAAATTTGTGCCGGGCCGGGACTGTAACCCGGGTATCCCGCTTTTCGCGAGATTAAACAGCGAGTGCTAAGGGTTGAATGCAGTTGACTCATATGTGCAGTCCGTGTGTCATATGGAAGTTTGCGTCGGTCCTGGAGTTGTGTTCGGGTAGCCTAGTGGTTAAGGCGACCGCTCGCGAAAAGCGGGAAACCCGGGTTCGAGTCCCAAGTCACCATTTGGTAGAACATTCATACTTTTTATAGTGACGCTAAAAAATAATTCGCTATTGCGAGTAAATATTGATAATTTATTTGACAGTAGCCTCACAATATACAACTTCTGACAAAGTTCGGCAAATGAAGTCATAACGGCCGGTGTTAAAAGCCTGCCCCCACAGTAGTTCAGTTGAGCATCGTATGTGCTACGTGTTAGACCTGTTGGACGAAGTGCTTGCTTAGTGCGTTACTTCTGAACTGAGAACGCAACAATGAATGAGCAAAGGATGAATTTAAAGTTTTGTTTTAATCCCCCCTCGGGCATGGATATTTGTGCCGTCCTTAGTGTTGCTAGTTCATAAGTAGTTTGTAAGTTTAGGGACTGATGACCCCGTAGTTAAGTCCCATAAGCTATACAAACATTTGAACATTTGATAATCATTATTATTGTATTGGCATATCATTCTTAAATTCCTTTTTTTAATAACATTCATAATTGAATCCGCCGATTTCTTACTACGATTAGACATACCAGCTGACCTTAACGGATAAGAAATATTCTTCAAAGTACAATCAATTTTTTATGCACCTTTCAGGTATTCTGAGGATCAATAAATTATTTTTCTGTGATACCGTAATACTATTGAACCACTCGCAAAAACAGTGACAAGGTCATTACACAAACTTTACCACTAGTTGCGACTTATCATAATGTGAAAAATGCCAAGTTGCACCATGGTTCCAAATCCACATAAAACTGTAGGTTCCCCTATAACGGGCTGAGTAAGTCATTGCAAAACTCAGGGGACAGCAATGGCATAGTATCTTCAAAGAGGACCATCCCTAGTAAAGCACTGTGGTGTTTAAACCAGTCTTCAGAATGTTCATCATTTAGATAGATTATACCTTTCAGCGTTTAGTGTGGAACGTAATACCCCTTTCAAAATTTCTCAACGATTTCCTATTCATTACTAACATTGATGCCTTGTTTGATACTAAGCCTGTCATACTTGAACAAATCCAACTAGTTTCTCCTTGGTCTACCTCCAAACCCTCTTACCCTCGACTGACGAACCCATCAGCTTTTAGGCACCTTGCTTCTTTCAAGCGTGGAACTTGACCCCACCATATCAGCCTGTTTGCTCTAATTGCTTTATCTATGGTCTGCATTCCCAATTTTACTCTGAGTTCTTCACTATGGATATCCTCCTGCCATTGTTCCCATATTTTAGTGCCTGCATTCATCCTTGCTACTATCATAGCTGTAACCTCAACCTTACTAAAATGTAACCTGCATCCACCCACCTTTCACTCTCATATAACAAAGTTCTCCAGAACAGTGGTGTAGCGTAGGGTAGGCTGGGGCAGGGGGTGGGGGTCATGGCCATGGCCGGCACAGAGAAGAAGCCCCCCCCCTAAACCTCTGTCCTACGCTCCCCTCGTAGTTCCGTAAGATGCCAGCAGATGTCAGGTGGTTCCCTGGCTTAGTACCGGTAGACCACACTAGAGGCGCTTCTGAGGGTGCCTCTCGCATATCAGAGGGTAGTGTGGAGGGGAGGCTGAGGGGAGAGACTGTGCTGCCTGCCACGAGGCCACGGCTGTGTCCAGTATGCCAGCGTTTGAGGGGAAGTGGTGGTGGGGACAGCCGCTACCTGCCGCCTGCTCTGGCCAGTTTAAAGGGCTGCTTCTGACCGCAGCGCCATTATGGGACATCTTACAGAACCTTCCCTGCCCCCACCCCTGAGCGTGTGACCGGGCCCTTATGGAGGTTTCCTGTCTGTATATATTTGACTGTGCCAGCACAAATGTGGGTTTCGGCAGGGAGCGGCTGAACTGCTTAGAAAGACCTGGTGCCGAAGGTGTTCATCGGCGAGGGATGCCATTCAGCCATGCTGGTGCGCAAGCTGTCTGTATGGCAACGGCTGCACGGCCACTACGGTTGGAGGTTCGAATCCCCCCTTGAGCATGGATATTTGTGCCATCCTAGGTCGTAAGTAGTTCATAAGTAGTTTGTAAGTTTACGGACTGATGACCTCGTAGTTAAGTCCCATAAGATTTACAAACATTTGAACATTGTGTTTTGGCAACGGCTGGAACCTCAATAGGAGCTGTCGTGTGCAGCGCTACTGTAAGGCTGGCCCCAAGATGAGATGCAGGTTCGTGAGATGCCGCATGGTGACTCACGGTGAGTTTCTGGAAACTACACAATAGAGGGCCGGTTCCCATTAGGTCACTTTCTACCCAATGGTAAAGATAACCCTCTAGCCTTGGAAAAGAGTGGAGTATACAAGATTACTTGCAACTGTGGCAAATTCTACATTGGCCTGTCAGACAAATCAATTTGTACTAGACCACAGAAGCTGGAAACTTTGGCAAGGAAATTCTACATTTGCAGACCACCTGCTAAAAGAGGGCCACAGTTATAATGGAACACATGAAGTCCTACATCATGTACAAAAAGGAAGGAAAATGAACTTCTTTGAAACAGTGGAAATTAACGAACATGTGTACACTTCCCCAAACCTGGTACTGAATGATCAGACACAATCCCCATACTCACCACTTCTGTCTGCAGAACCTAATCATAACCCTGTGCTGACAATGTAAACTACCATCTCCTACCCACTTGTCTCATACCTCTACCACTGTTTCACAGTCACGTTAAAAAAGTCTTGTGTAATCACAACTGTTTGGCTGCTTACCATACATAAATTGCAATGCCTTATTTTACTAAGTTATAAAATTCTTGTGATATAAACTGTAATGTTTTATTTTACTAGTAACCATAGTTTAATTTAACCATTTAAAATTTTTAACATATATTTACAGATGTTTCATTCAACTTTGTCACATGCTTCCATGTTCCAGACATTGGACCTGTTTAATATATGGGCAGTTAAAATTTTAACATCTCAACGCTTCCATTTTTCTAGACATTAGACCTGTTTAAGATACGTTTTGATCAAAATCTTTAAGCCGATTTCTATAGTTTCAGTTTATATTTCTTAGGAAACGTCATAATTTATTACACGGTCACATATTTTATCAATTTCAGGACTTTACACCACGAATTGTAATAATTTTCCGCACGTTAGTTATAAACCAAAGCACTAGTCTCCTTTGAAAGTTATATATGTAGCAGGTTAAGATCTTTGAAACTTAAACTTGTAATGTTTACCTGATGATAGCGTAACAGCCGAAAACCAGTTCGTAAATCAATAAATTTGCAGAATATCTCACAGTTATCTTGTGTGTTTCATTCATAATGTATCAAATATTCTGTCAAGAACGGACGTAACAGTCAGTGAATATGAAAACAGACGGTGTTTGAAGAATCAACAAGCCGGTCAGAAAAAGGCGGCTGACTGAAGCGAGCTTACAACGCCCACTTGTTTCACAACGATTGTGATGCAAGTTAACTGGAGACCTGACTGTCGGTACAGCCACGTTCCAATTAGTGCTCCACGTAACTCAAGAACACCACGAAAACGAAAGTACGTCAACGCTCCATGGTACGAGACCAAAGATTACTCTATCACTAGGTGAAATTTCTAACAAATCCACCTAGAAATCAGTTGAAATGTACACCTCAGTCAATATTCCTCCTCATCCGCAACGTAATTTCAAAGTAGGCAGGATATTTCTGGACAAATAATACAATTCCTCGGGACAACATTGTCTCGTTATACCAAAGGTATTAAACATAAGGAGGGGAATTGAATTAAAATTTATTCTGTGGCCGGGATTCGAACCCAGGACCTCCTACTCACTAGGTAGGTGCATTAAACCACTTTTTTTTCAGACGTCTTAACCGTTTTTATTTTATTTTATTTATTTATTTATTTATTTATTTATTTTTTTAATTTATTTTTTTTACTTCCGCTCGCCAATAGAGCCTTCTTCGGCTAGCTTCTGTTGCTGTAATTACCCAGTACTTTGCGGAGAATACTAAACAGAATATCCTTCTTCATAAAGAAATAAAAATAACAGTACTTCTCCTTTTGGTAATTATAAATAAATGATATCCTTCTTCGATGAGAAATAATAATAACAGGACATGCTTTTTTTTCTTTTTTTTTTTTTTTTTTGTCAGTCTCACATGTGCACGTTGAATCGATTTCGGCGTCTGGCAGCTTCGAAGTTTGTCTTCTCGAAAATGTTTGCCATCGCAAAGTTGCCGTGATTTTTTCGTTCTTGTGTCTTCTTATTGTGTCTTAATTCTGAAGTCGTCTTCTCATTAACCTCGAAGCGCTGGTCTCCAAAATCTGACGTGCTGCCATAGCTAAAACTAAGGGCGGAGTACTCCACTCCATGTACAGGGATAAATAAAAAACAGTAAAATAATGTATGTTTTGAAACTGTTAAAAATAAAATGGAAACGCAAATAAATCTTTCTTCGAAGATAATTGATCAGTTCAAGTTAATATCCTAATTAAGTAAAATCCATATTTTTCTCTATACTTTTCTGTTCGTTGAAGTTTCTGGTGTTCTGTCAGTAATGTTAGCCAATAATCTTCTTTACTTTTTTCTTTTTCAGATAAAATATAATTCACTGTCTGTCCCTTTAGCCAGTTGACAGCTTTTCTCTTCGCATTGGGATAAGGGACTTCGTCCGGGTACAGTAATCGATTTGGTGTGATCGACCTAGGTGACGTGCGTAGTATGGTCGCGAGTTTCTGAGTACAGAGTTCCCAGACATCTTTAACGGAGATACACATCAATCTGTGTTCTTCCGTGTCGGCTAACTGACAGCTACTGCAGTATGGGTTGTCAGACAAGTGAATTTTATGTAATTTTGCGTTTGTCGGGATCTTCCTGTTTACCGCTAGGTACCACTTATACCTCACATTTGATGGTAAGTCTGGGTCCTGGATATTATCCCAGATTTTTTGCCAGTCATGTCCTTTATACTTCTGTTCTACTATGTTTCCCCGTTTATTTTTCGTAAGGCTGTTATAGACTAACTTTACCGTGTAGCGGTTCTTCTCGGGAGTACTTCTCTGGAAATAGCTGATCTCCATCAGGAAGTATCTTAGGTGACAAAGCGCGTTTGAAATGTGGTGGACGTCTATGGGCGGCTCCATATTGTCCGGTGCTATTTCACTTAGGAGGTGGGCCGTTAGAGTGTTGGGCGAGCGTCGCCATTGTTTGTACATGTTGGTGATAAAGAGCGCTTTCGCTTTCAGGTAAACATCTGTAAGGTTAAGACCTCCCCTCGCAGTTGGCAGTGTTAAGGTTTCGTATTGTACCTTGAAGATGTGACCTCTAGTCACAAAGTGGCCTAGCGCTGATAATATTTGTTGGGCGATGATCTTTGGTAATGGCAGTACCTGGGCAACATAATTTACTTTAGCTGTGATATAGACGTTGGCTAGCGTCACTTTTTGTATGGCGTTTAGGTTCCTCATACTGTGTTGTTGGATCCCGGCCCGTATTTTCGTCAATATTTTTTTATAATTTAGGGCAGCCGTGCGGCGGATGTTTTTCGTGTATTCAATTTCGAGGCATTTTAGTGTGGCCATGCTCTTTAACGGCGTATCAGCTCTAAGAGGTATTCCACTGCCAATTGTCATAATTCCAGATTTGTGCCGGTTCAATTTAGCCCCTGATGCGGCCTCATATGTCGAAATAATCTGCAACGCTCTTTCTATGTGCTCGCCGTCTGTTACCAGGAAACTAACGTCGTCAGCATATGCTTGACAGAGGATCTTCTGGCCGTGTATTCCTAATCCAGGTAGGTCGTGAGTCAGGGAGAGCAGGAACGGTTCAAGAGCTATGGCGAACAAACACATCGACATGGGGCAGCCCTGTCGGACGGAGCTCATAACTTTGATTGGTCTGCTGAGTTGCCCATTGACACAAATTCTCGATACGCTATTTGTCAGAAGGATTTTTACTGCGTCGACGAATTTTTGTGGAAAGTTCATCGTTTCCATAGTACGGAATAGGTATGAGTGGTTAACTCTGTCGAATGCTTTTTCAAAGTCAAGCGACACTATGGCGCTTTTTATGTCGCAGCCTTCTGCTGTTGCTATTATGTCCCTGTATTCGGCTAATGTTTGGAAGATTGTTCGGTCTTTACCAACGCTTGTTTGGTATGCGCCTGTAACAGTGTTAATCACCGAATTTAATCTCTGCATGAGGATGCGTGCGAAAATTTTATAGTCAGTGTTAAGTAAAGTAATAGGTCTAAGATTGTCGACTGACTTGCCTGCTGACGTTTTGGGAACTAATACAACGACTCCTGCACAGAATTCTGTCAAGGCGACAGCCCTGTTATTAATGATTTCATTACATATGAGAGTCATCTTACCGGCGAGCTGTTGTCGGAAAGTTTGGTAGAACTCCGCCGGCAGTCCGTCGGGACCGGGCGATTTATTTTTCGGGCTGGCGTCAGTTACTTCGTCTTCTGTGATATCTAGCTCAAGTGTTGCAACTTCTTCTGGAGTTAATCTCCTCGAGATCTTCGCCAAAATGGCTTGTTGCGCCGATTCATCCGTTGGTTTATCGGCTAGTAAGACAGTAAAATGTTTATAAATTTCGTCCCGTATGTCCGGTTGTGTTTTCAGAAGTCGTCCATCCGCAGTTTTCAAATCAGTCAGTATTTTTCGTTTGCTCTTTTTCTGCTCTTGTATTACATGGTACATTGACGTTGTCTCATCATGTACCGCATTATGAAGACGTGTCCGAACTTTGCAGCCTTCTAATTGTTTACGCTTTAGTGATAGTATTGTGGCCTTTATTCTTTTAATGTGAGCGAAATTTTCCATTACCTTAGAATCTTGGTTGTATAAATCTCGCAGGCAGTGAAAATAGAACTCCATTGTGTCTTTCTGCCAGGAGCGTTTTTCGCGGGAATATTGTTTCATAGCCGCTATAAGTGCGGGTTTCGCACATCTGAGCCACCAGTTAATGGCTGAATCGAACCTCGCAAACTTCCTTTCGCATTCTGCCCACGTGTTTCGGAAAACTGCATGGCAGCCTGGGTCCGCTAGATGTGAAGCGTTCAGTTTCCATGATCCTCGTGCTCTGAAGGTACCTTGTTTGGCTAGGTTGATAGTAAATATGTACGCCGAATGATCGGAAATCACTGTCGGCCATCTCTCTGCTTGCAGGACATGTGTACCCAGGTTCGACGTTGTGTAAATTCTGTCGATGCGACTGGCGGAATGATGGGTCACATGAGTGAATCCTGGCGCATCGCCGTGTTTTAGTTCCCACGTATCTACTAGTTTTAAGTCTCGAATTATGGTTTGAAGCTCCGTGGAAGTGTTGAAATTGGGAGTCTGATCTTTTGGACTGATTACACAATTGAAGTCGCCTGCGAAGATGATTTTGTCGGCACCGGTTGTGAAGAGTGGCACAATGTCTTCTTTAAAAAACTGTGCTCTCTGTTGCCTTTTCCCTGACCCGGATGATGCGTACACGTTAATCAGTCGTGTGTTATTAATAGTGCCAGCAATACCTCTGCTGTTGATAAGTCGTTCCACATGGGTGACGACTATGCCTTCTCTCGTCATTATGGCAGTCCCGAGATCATTGCCAAGTCCGGGATTAATCAAAGCATTATAGCCCGTTATGTGGTCGAGACTAATTCCCGCTACTACTTCTTGCAACATGGCAATGTCGATTTCGGCCGCGTACAAGAAATCTTGAAGATTCCGTAAATTGAAAGTGCTGCTAATCTTGTTGATGTTTATTGTCGCAATACGATAGGCCTGCAAGGGTGTCATTTGCTAGAGGAATGCTTTATAGTATTGCTTTTTTGTAAGCGAGCACCATTTAGAAGAAGTCAGGGTCGTCCTCAACTGCGGCAGCAGCAGCAGCAGCAGACTTCTGTAGCTGGTTTGAGTCTGTTGTCCGGACTCCAGCAGACGTTTCTCCATTATCTTTCCGTACATCGGACATATCTTCATCAGGAGAGCAATCGTCGGTATCATCTGCCCAGTTCAGTGGACGACTACTGTCACTTCTGTCTTTCCCTGTTGTGTCGCGTTGCTCAATTTCAACATCCTGGTCCATTGTGGGCGTCTCTAAGTTGTTCTTCCCTTGCCCAGACTCGGATACGTCAGTCCTGGACTTTTTGGAAGTTTGAGAATTGCCAGGAGAATTCCCGCCTGTCTCCTCTGTAATTTTCTGGAGGATCTGGATGGCTTTCTCGCGCAGTATCTGCGCGTTTTCTGCCGCTCCTTGGTGTGCTCTCCGTCACTTATGTTGTTTTTTCGGTGACGGGCTCTTGGCATTCTGTTCCTGATTTCCGTTTGTCCCGGGTGGGTCCTCTCTGTAAGTACCATCGTCGGCTTGCGCATTCCCTGGTGCTGCTTCATCATTCGGTTGTTTGTCTCGCGCCTTCGTAGTCCCCTCCCCTCTTTCCGTGGGGGTGATTGCGGGGTTTTCTGGTACAGAATCAGTCTCCATCTGTGCTGATTGTTCCGTCTGGTCATGTACAGCAGCCAGCGCAACATCTGAACTAGGCTCGGGAGTGGTGTTCACACGGGCGGCGGCTACGTAAGTCAGTGGCAACGTAGACGTTGGGCCCTGCCTCTCTCGCTCGCCTATCGGTATCTGGGCGACACGCTGTTGAATGCACTGCGCACGTACATGTTCTGTGGAGCCACATGCCGAACAAGTCCTCGGTTGCCCATCGTATATAACTATGGCTCTAAATCCGCAGACAACGATGTAGGACGGGATGTGCTTTATCAGTTCGATTTTTACCTGCCTGACTCCGTTCAGGACGGGAACGATGTGTTGCCCAGACCACTTTTCAGCTACGTTACTGATCACTGTCCCATAATCCTTCAGTTTGTCATTAATCTGCTCGGCGGTAATCTCGAAAGGTAATTCGAAAATTCGGACGGTTCTCAGACCAAGACCGGCTTGTGTAACTTTCACTTCACCGACATGGCCGTTTGAGTGTTTAAATTTTAATAGTCCACCACAAGATTCGACTATTTGTACGCATTTTTCAGGGCTGACCAATTTAAGGTAGACAGTGCTACTAACGATCGACAAATGAATACCGATCAAGTCATCTAAAGTTACCTTCATGACATCTCTAATGAATAATTCAACTTCGAAAGGTTTAGGTCGTGGTAATGTCGGATCAAAAGTCAACTTCAAAGTATCTTTTCGTTCAAGTCGCTCCGTTGAGTCGTTCATGTTGTCATTTTCAGCGCTACAGCAAACGCGAAAGCGTGCACTCACCAGTAAACACCGCCAACGGCCGCCAGCGACGACGTAAACAGCGGCGCGGCCGCTCCAGACATCAGAGCCGCACGGCTGCCGCCGAGGGAATGTGCCACTCAGCTAACACAGCAGTGTAGCCAAATCAACTACACAGTCTGTCTCCCTCCACACCACATACTTTAATTCTGCCTCATGTTCCCTGTGAAATGCGTATCAAATTGCCAGGGCTCTCCTACATTGGAATAGCACCCCAGCAAAGAACGCGAATAGGAACTATCCCAACTTGTTCCTCAGGCTGAGGTGATATAAATAGCAACAAATAATATAATTCCTCGAGACAACATTGTCTCGTTATACCAAAGGTATTAAACATAAGGAGAGGCATTGAATTAAAGTTTATGCTGTGGCAATTTCATACGCATTTCACAGGGAACATGAGGCAGAATTGAAGTATGTGGTTTGTAGGGAGACGTGCTTTAATACAGTCCGTGTAGTTGCTTTGGCTACAACGCTGTGTTAGCTGAGTGGTCCGAAGCACCTACCTAGCATGTAAGAGGTCCCAGTTTCGAATCCCGGCCACAGTATAAATTTTAATTCAATGCCTCTCCTTATGTTTAATATTTCTGGACACTTAAAAAGTATTGCCCCACAAGATTGGAGCATACAGATTATGCCCGAACATTTCAACCAGTCCAGAAGGAGTCTGTCTGTAGACTTCCCACTGCTCACAAGAAATGCATCTTCACAGAAATTCCCTCCCAAAAACGGGTGCATCCAATAGACGTCAGCAGTTTCAAAAACCCGCCTATGGCAACTTTCGGAACATCCATTCGAGGTCAAATGTGGAGTGATACCAGAAAGTCGCCTGCAGAGTCCATCGTAGGGCAGACACAGTTTTGGCGTGAGAGAGACTGGCGGTGTTTTCCCGACGTCAGTCACCTGCCTGAGGCCGGAAGCCGTTGCTTTCTTATTTGCATATGTAAGCGCCTGGTCGGCGCCATGCCGATTTCACGGCCTGGTGACATTGGTATCGGAGCGGACTCTTGGGTGGTCAGTTCGTAGAAGCACAGAGTAACATATACAGTGAAGCAGCCCACCCTAAACCACTGTCCTACGCTCCCCTCGTAGTTCCATAAGATGCTAGCAGGTGTCAGGCGGTTCGCTGGCTTAGGGTGCCTGCCGCACGTCAGAGGGTAGCGTGGAGGGGAGGCTGAGGGGAGAGCTCGTGTCGTCTTCCACGAGGCCACGGTTGTGTCCGGCGTGCCGGCGTTTGAGGGGAGGTGGTGGTGGGGACAGCCGCTACCTGCCGCCTGCTCGGGCCAGTTTAAAGTGCTGCATCTGACATCAGCGCCATCATGGGACATCTTACGGAACTGCTGGAAACCCTCCCTCCCCGCACCCCGGAGCGTAGGACCGGGCCTTTACGGAGGTTTCCCGTCTGTATATATTTGTCTGTGGTAGAAGTCGATCTCCCCACGCAACGCGGGAATATACCAGCTGCAACGCAGCGAAATCCTAATCTCTATCTATATAAAAGTAAAAGGACACTCATTCACTCTCTGACTAAACACGAAATCTCGAAAACTACTTCACCTATGTAGCTGAAATTTGGCATCAATGTATCTTATAGGTAGAAGAGATCAGCTAACAAAGGATTTAGCGATAGGGGCCGATAGTTCAGGAGATATGACGTCATAAACAATGAAAACTTCCCCGTCTTGCGTCACGCGATAGTGTGACTTTATCAGTGCACTATTTGAGAATGAGAGCACTTAGCGACTTGCAACAAAATTTAAACATTATTTCAGACCTTTAGAAAACTTTCCTCGCTGATAACCCCAGCAAAATGATGAAAGGAAAAAAGTTTGTCGCTTACTACTTTTTCGGCGTTCATGAAGTGAAATTACGGCATTTGGCATGAGGTTACAACTTATTACTCGTACACTATTAATTGTATTCGTGGGAAATGTTAGAGACAGTATACGCACATACCACTGAATGTAAATTTGAAATTTTATCATAGGACGACACACAATTCATAAGTTGTGGTGTGATAAACAATTAGGATCATGGAAAACCGCTTTATCGCGCATTACGTTTTGATTCATTACGTCTTTCCTACTAATTCGATTCGCGGCGTATTTTGCAGATATTTTATATGTACACCACAGGATGTACCTTCGAAATAACACATGGCTCAGGTGCTATGACGTCAAAGACAAGGAAATGCATAAAAATTCGCCCTAATAAGCATGAGGTTGTAATTTACTACATCTTTACTACCAACTGCATTTACAACAAATTTCGCAGGCAGTTTGCTAATATTCCAATGTTTTCGTAGGACACACTATTCAGGAGAGACTACGTCATAAACGTTACATCCGTAAATAGATAATGCATTGTGTTTGACATTTTGTTAAGTCTTTATTTCTCTGTCCGCAGGGCATTCCGCAAACAATATCCAATATGTACACACAAACACACGGACACACTGCATTATACATAAGAAAGAAAGAGATGGACAGATAGAGAAGAGAGAGGAGAAGTACTAACTGAAGGCTTGAATAAATAAATATACTGGCCACTAAATTTGCTACACCAAAACGGGTATTCATTGGACAAATATATTATATTAGAACTGACATGTGATTACATTTTCACGCAATTTGGCTGCATAGATCCTGATAAATCACATCCCATAACAACCACCTCTGGCCGTAATAACGGCCTTGATATGCTTGGGCATTGAGTCAAACAGAGCTTGGATGGCGTGTACAGGTACAGATGTCCATGCAGCTTCAATACGATACCACAGTTCATCAAGAGTAGTGACTGGTGTATTGTGACGAGCTCGGCCACCATTGACCAGACGTTTTCAATTGGTGAGAGATCTGGAGAATATGCTGGCCAGAGCAGCAGTCGGACATTTTCCGTATCCAGAAAGGCCCGTACAGGACCTGCAACATGTGGACGTACATTATCCTTCTGAAATATAGGGTTTCAAAGGGATCGAATGAAGGATAGAGCCACGGGTCGTAACACATCTGAAATGTAACGGCCACTATTCAAAGTGCCGTCGATGCGAACAAGAGGTGGCCGAGACATGTAACCAATGTTACCCCCATATCATCACGCCGGGCAATACGTCAGTATGGCGATGACGAATACACACTTCCAATGTGCGTTCACCGCGATGTCGCCAAACACAGATGCGGCCATCATGTTGCTATTAACAGAACCTGGATTCATCCGAAAAAAATGACGTTTTGCCATTCGTGCACCCAGGTTCGTCGTTGCGTACACCATCGCAGGCGCTCCTGTCTGTGATGCAGCGTCAAGGGTAACCGCAGGCATTGTCACCGAGTTGATAGTCTATGCTGCTGCAAACGTCGTCGAACTGTTTGTGCAGATGGTTGTTGTCTTGCAAACGTCCCCATCTGTTGAATCAGGGATCAAGACGTGGCTGCACGATGCTATCCGTTACAGACATGCGGATAAGATGCCTGTCACCTCGACTGCTAGTGATACGAGGCCGTTGGGATCCAGTACGGCGTTCCGTTTTGCCCTACTGGACCCACCGATTCCATATTCTGCTAACAGTCATTGGATCACGACCAACGCGAGCAGCAACGACTCGACACGATAAACCGCAATCGTGATAGACTACAATCCTACCTTTATCAAAGTCGGAAACGTGATGGTACGCATTTCTCCTCCTTACACGATGCATCACAACAACGTTTCACCAGGCAACTCCGGTCAACTGCTGTCGGTTGGAAACTTGTCTGCACGTTGTAGGTGTCGCCACCGGTGGCAACCTCGTGTGGATGCTCTGAAAAGCTAGTCATTTGCATATCACACCATCTTTTTCCTGTCGGTTAATTTCGCGTCTGTAGCACGTCGTCTTCGTGGTGTAGCAATTTAAATGGCCAGGAGTGTAAATACCTGGGCAACGGTGGGTTTTCAGCTATTTACCTGTACCAGGTGAGCGCGACGGTCGAAGGGTCCGTTCTCAACCCCTGTGCCGACTGCGCGCGAAGTGGTCACAAGATGTACAATCTTTACCATAAATAAACTGCTCGTAGATGTACAACATACGTTGCGGCAGCATTTACTTAAAATTCAACAAGTAATCACTGAAATCGGTTAAAAAACGATCTCAAAATAAACAGTGTACCGCAGGACGTGTTGGATAAAGCAGGGAAGGGCGACAGCCGAAATGCTATCGATATATCGACACTTTACATATATTGTTGGGCCTATTACCTACAGATCGTGCGTATAGCCCGGTCAAACAGACATTGACCCTTACATAAGTTCCCAAGAAGCTGAAAATTTGAATGAACGTTAGGAACACAAATATAATGAAACTGTGAAAAGTCCGCATCGATCATGCAAAAATTGCTATTACACCTGTTTCAGCATTTCTCCGAAAAAAAAACTATTTTAAAATTTATCATTGCTGTTTTCTCCAGAATGTGAACAAGATTCCACGCTCCTATAAGGTAATGTACCCAACGAGAAAAATCTCGATAGTTCATTTGGCCCTGTCTTCCGTTGCACAACTGGCTTTACAAATCACCATCTGAGAAAAAAAGTCATAGAGCACACTGCACACTGGACTGCACAGCGAAACGGAAGGAAATTTTTGGGCTTCTTGTGTGCTAACTGCGGTGACCGCCTGGAAAAGCCCACTAACACCACCAACAACAACGAGCCTACTGCCCCACCAACTTCCAACTCAAAATTGCGAACGGCTCAGTCTTAAGGGTTTCGTGAACCAGTAAACATGGAGAGTATGGTCAGTGAAAGGGGACAAACACTAAAACTTTACGAGGGATTTAAATTTAGGCGGGATAGAAATACTGAAAGAGGTGTTGCATGGCCATGTACAGTTAGGTTATGTAAGACCCGGTTGTTCACCGACTAGACTGAGAACGAATTTTTAGATTTTCTAAATGTTCACTGTCATGAACGAAGTTCAAATCTAGTGCGCGAAAAAGTTGCAAATAGTGTTAAACGAAAGGCTGGTGAATATCCGAGAGACCATTTAAGATTATCCGTAAGGAATTAGCGAGTTCACCGAGTGAAGTGATTGACAACTTAACAAAAGAATATTTAAATTCTGCGCAGAGGGCAATATATAGCGGTAGAAGATCTTGTCTTCCCCATTTACTGATGATGACGTCCCCGACGCGGTGAATTCAGCTGATATTAGATAAGCAAATCAATGTTTATTGTTAATTATATTTTATCTAAATATTTACCACATAATACAAAATGATTTAAGAATTTTGCTTCCGTTACGACAGCATGCTGCGTAGCGAATTCGTATTTTTTTATCGGATGTATTAATAGTTTTTAAATTAGTTTACAGTTAGATCAAAACCGTTTGATCTCATGTGCCCTCTTGTGTTTCAGGACCAGCAAAGATGATGAATTTGTATCACTGAATGATACAAGCAACAATATCATCGTATTCACTACAAAGAGGAATTTAGAATTCCTTGCATCCGCCGCTAACGTTCTCCTTGACGGCACCTTCGCGAACTGCACCAAGTTTTTTAAGCAGCTTTTCACTGTCCACGCGCTGAACAACAGACAAGAGACAGATACATAAGAGAAAGCTTCATACGAGCAGGTATGTATTTTTCCCAAATTTCTTTCAATCCAGAATTTAATTTAAAGTCGCAATGTTAAATTATATGTAGAATTAATGAGCTCACCGTTAAAACAAAAAAATCGCCAATGGTGTTTTATGCTCTATTTAGGTATACGGAGTTTCAACTTGTTTACTTATTCCTTAAAAATACTATCAGTCGCTTAAAGATTGTAAAAAAAGTACTTATATTGAAATATTCTTTTTATAATTGCTAATAATTTTCTTATTCTTATTACGGCATTTAACCGAAAAATTTGCGGATATTGGAACAACATTTCTTCCATCAAAAGTGGTGGCTGATTTCGAGGAAACTATACATGGAGCGGTAACAGCAGTGTGGCCAATGAGAACTTGTCGGATGCCGCTTCCACCTTACACAGTCGTGGTATCGCAGCATCCAGCATCATGGGTTGGTGGAATATTACAAGTACGCGACGTCAGTTCGTGGATAATTTCTCGCGTTTAAGTTTAGAGTTATCTCTATATCTTGGCATTATGGAATTTATTAGTCAGTTATTGCAGAGTGCAGAATACTTCAAAACAGAAATTTTGTAGCACTGAACTATGTGTAACTCTAGCAGGCAAACGCTCAGCAAGAAATGTCTCTCATCAGCAGAAGGAAAACACGTGATTTTCAATTCTGCCTCCCTCTCGCCCCCCTCTCGCTATTGCCCGTCTGTCTTCAGAAAAGAATCCAACGAACTAAGAAGCGAGATACGTTTGGCATAATAGTTCGCGACCGGTAACGCATGTTTTAGTTCGTGACCGATGGCACATATTTTAGTTCGCGACCGATTGCACCTATTTTAGTTCGCGACCGATTGCACATATTTTAGTTCGCGACCGATCGCGCATATTTTAGTTCGCGACCGATATCTCTCCTTTTAGTTCGCAGCTCGGCCGCGAAGTAAGTCGCTCTTTTTAGTTCGTCCGCTGTTTTTGGCTTTTCCTACCGCTACTAAAAGAGCTCTTTCCTTTGTTATGACAGCTTTTTATACGATGATCATTGTTTCCCAAGCATGTGTTATTACCCGTATTTTTGGGCAATCAGACATCAAATACTTAAGCAAAAAAACAGTTATTTACACGACTGGGCGATACAGTGGTATTCAACTACTTCGCATACAGAGAGTACTCGTAGTATTTTATTTTTTAAATGGATTTCTTTATTTATTTAATAGGTCATTGAAGGAACATTACCTACAAAATATTTCAAATGCGTCTATTTTCGTGAATAAAAACGCACTTTTATAAATGACTTTTAAATTTTTATGAAGTTTTAGAAGTGATCAACAAAAAATATTACTACTATGGTACAGGTCAAGTATTATATGGCACAAAGAATATACCTATAATATTAACAAAAGAAACTACAGTTGAGCTGCATCTCAGCTCGAAATGACGATAACTGGCAGACGGGAATCACGCGATTCTTCGCGCTCTCGCTGTTCCCCGTCAGTCTTCGGAAAAGAAGCGGACGAACTAAGAGGCGAGGGATCTGCGAACTAGTTCGCGTAGTTCACATGTGGGAGCGTTCTTCCGAACTAGTTCGTTCGCGAACTACACAAGACTACTCAGAAAGAACTACCAACGGTTATTTGTGCTATGGCCGCACGGAATTACTACATGATCTAAAAGTCGATTCCCACTAGCGCGCTGCAGCGGCAACGGAAAGCTTTTTATGGCTTTACCGCGGAGTCCCGTGGAAGCGGCAGACTGGTGGTAGCTTCGAGGCTCAGTTATGGATGGGGGCCAAATTAAAAAGCACTTAACAATTCCCATCTCGGTCAGAAATTTACGTCTCAGTATAAACATTTGACCGCTTATATTAGTGACTGTTTAAAGTCCGGCAGTATATGTAATTACCGATACCACCGAGCTATACAAAATAACCTCTATGATACATTCTCCGTCATATTTCATTATACCTGTTTTCTTGTTGTTATAAGAGAAATTAGGTAACAAGAAGTTATGTCTGTACAACATAACCTTGAACAGACAAGAAAAAAAGAAAAGCTGAATCTTTCAGTTTTCGATCTAACGTCCCTCATTTTATTATGATGACCATGTCTCCCTACGGATGTGGTTGCTAAGAAATATGTTCCCATGTTCCTCTCTGAATTTTCCCTATATCCTCCCTCAGTCCCACCTGGAGAGAATCCTATAAATTTCAGCAATACTCCAAAATAATATGGACAGATGCAGAGTAGGCAGTTACACGCTTGTACGACATATACTAGCATGGACAGTGGCGGATTTACCAGTAGGCGGAATAGGCTGGAGCCTAGGGCGGCAGATTTTAGGGGCGACAAATTTGGAACCAAAATTTTTAAACTGTAAGTAAGTGTAATACAATTTATTTAATTGCTTTTAGTACATTATTATGGTTGTTTGGTTGGGACAGGCGGACGAAACTACCTAAGTCATCGGTCCCCTGGTGGGGAGGGGAAGGAGTGAGGATAGGAAAGGAGGGGAAGGGAAAGGGAATGCAGTCTAGGTAGAAAGACTGCATTAGCTCGGGAGCCCGAGCACCCCACGCACATAGGAAACAACTGTGAGCCCCTTAGGCCGACATAATTGTGTTAAGAAGTATTAAGGCATAACCTTACCCTCACATTATTAGTAGTATATGACTATGCTTTTCAAAATGTTCAAATGTTTGTAGAACTTATGGGACTTAACTAAGGGGTTATCAGTCCCTAAGCTTACAAACTACTTATGAACTAGCTAAGACTAAAGGCGGCACAAATATCCATGCCCGAGAGGGGGATTCGAACCCCCGACCGTAGTGGCCGTGCAGACCGTGACTGGAGCGCCTCAGTCCCCTCGGCCACCGCGGCCGGCACTATGCTTTCATTAGCTCATAAATACAAACGAAACCCATTTATTGGGTAATCGTAACCAAATGGATTGTAAAAATAATTTGGGAATTGATCCTTCGATCACCTACTGTAGTTCACATTGAGACTAATTGCGGAAAAATAGGTCGTATAATTAGGACCATAGTGTACGGAACATAAAGTTACCATTTCATTGACAAAAAAAAAAAAAATAAGTATGATTGTGAAATAGGGTACCGTATCGAATTGTAGGAGCGGTAAAATTTGAATAGCCTTCTGGCGGCAAATGTGAAAAACCGTTCCACTGTAGAGTGGCCGAGCGCATTGAGGCGCTATGCTCCGATGCGCGAGGCACTTTCCCGTCTTGGGTTCGAATCCTCCCTCGGACATAGAGGTTTGTGCTGTCTTTAGTATTAGTTTCTAAGTAGTTTGTAAGTTAAGGGACTGATGACCCCGCAGTTAAGTCCCTTAAGCTTAACAAACACTTTAACATATTCTTAAGCGTCACTGCCCAAATGACTGAAACTTTTTTTAACACCTTGAAAATAGAGGAATATGAGAGACACATATGTTAAGTATTTGAGAAGTAAAAGGACAAAAACAGGTCAAAGTGCCAAAAAAAAACTACAAAATGGCTTTGGGCCCCACACATGGAAACTTTTTGGGCTTTTTTTTTTTTTTTTTTTTTTTTTTTTTTTTTGCCTTTTCAGAAACGTTGTCGACTATTGAGAAAGATAACAGCAACCAAGCTGAGAATAAACATTCATGAAGAGCAATACGAACAGCAAATGACTGAAAACGTTACTTCGTAACTTCAGATTGTGAACACCCATTACCAATAAATAACACTACGAAACAAAAGTGAAAAACAAGACAGCTCGTACCAGAAGAAAACACTTTTTTCTAGAATACCCAAAAAATAAAAAGAATTCTCCAAGTATGGATAGTTTCCAAGGATACGCCCAAAATCTGAAACAATTTTCTTCCAAGAGGCAGGCGAACGTCAAAATAGCCACATTCATGGCTGAAGAAGAAATTCTGCATCAGCAAGAACAAATTTTCTCTTCCGAGTGTTCGCACTCATCTTTTCGGGGTTTGTGGAGTTTTTCACAAGCACCTCTACCACCTCGTGAAGCGACTTACACTGTACTAACAACACAGTAGAATCAATCAGGAGAAGTAAGATCATTTCGGAGTTCATCAAGCTATTCACGTGTTGCTCAATCTCCATCATCTCCTGAAGCAACTAACAATGTAGTATAATCAACCATCAGAAATGAGACCATTTGTAAATAACTAACATCCATTTGCCTTGTTAGACAGTAGATTACTATCACAAATAAATTTTGTTTAACTCAGTAAATCAATGTATTTATTTGGTCGTACCTTAAAGCAATTGCAAGTCGTTCTTAGGGCTTATTGGTTCACAATAGTTGGTATATCTTTATCAATGTCCCCTTAATTAAATTACAGATTTCATCAAACAGTCAGGAGCCATTCTGAAGTAAATATAATATCTTCTAATATCTTTTCAGAGATAGGACATAAAATTATGATATTCGCCATGAGTTGTCAGTTTTGTATTTATTATATATATATATATATATATATATATATATATATATATATATATATATATATATATATAATAAGAAATATATATATAACTTATAATTAATGAGAATCATAATATATAATTAATAAGAAAGATGGTGTATCCTGGTAATTGGTTCATTGCTAATTTTTCTAATAATTTACTTAGCACGACAATCGTCTTCGGCCATAACTAGTAACAAGAGAGCCTCTTCTTGATCTGAAGATATATAAAATACAGACTTGTCTTGAATGAAAACAAATGTTTTATTTTAAGTGATACAGCTATGTAAGTAAAGTTTCTCAACTGTGTTCAGGGAAAGACTTCTAGAAAATTCGATCCCGCTGCAGTGTGGAGGTCCTTACGGTACTTTCTGATGCTCATCAAGCGGAATTCCTGCAGTCGCTCTCGCTCCCGTTCCTGCCTTCCCGCATTGCTGCGAGTGAGCTTTTTTCTTACTGCCGACGCTGATCGTGTAAGCACACGGCCAAGTACACTTGTCCGCTTGCTCTCCGATGATACCTACAAATGTCGGAAGCCGGTTGTTCTGCGCCACTCACAGCTAATGATTTATTCAAAGAACGATTCCGAGATCTACAAAAACCTCGTCCGCTCTCGCGTCGGCGAGACAGCAGTTCACTAAGTTGTTTGCTCAGGGCTTGCAGTCCGTTGGCATTCGTAATCTGCGCCTGTCACTGTGGACGTTACTGTATGTTAGACGTCACTTTTGCAGTTTCGTTCCGTTACGGCATAATCACGTCCTGAATTTTATCTGCCAAGTCTGCTACTGCTTGTTACGAGCTTGTGATACGACTTTAGCTTTTAACTTGGCAGGTAATCAGCTAGGACATTTTGCTAGGGTTTTCTGTCACCGATCTCTTCCTGTGTAAGTCTCACAATGTCATCCGGCGGCAAACCCGCGAAGTGTATTTACAACAGATCCGCCGTGAAAGCTTGAAAAGTCACATCTCACACGTTCTTCTTGTGAGGCAGACACCAACCGTATTAACTCTGTTTTGATTTTTTTGTACGGGTCTGTCGTCGGAGGTGCCGTGATTATGTCTTGGACTTTCGCGGAGTAACGATGCTGCAATTGACTGACCACCAGGGTGAATTTCGTCGAATCAGCAATTATTCGGGCACAGAGAAAACTTACCTCAACCCGAGCAACCACTAAATTTTAATCTTGGGTATCCATGTTAATTCTGTCGATATTGTTACCTACTGTATGACTGTTTCTGCTGGGTCTATCGTGTGAATGGGTTACAGAACTTGAGGTTACCACTGTTGTTAGTGGTTATTTTTATCTTTATTGTAATTTGAACTCCCGTAACTGGGGCAGGCTGTTAGTGCACGCAGGCGCTCTTCAGCCGAGAGTTAAAGAATTAAAATTAACATAGAGTGCGTAGAAATAAAGTAATAATTAAAATTTACATGGTGACAGTGTTGAAGAATTGAAATATAATTTTATATGGAGAAAAGAATGTACTCTTTAAGCATGAGCACGGCTACAAAGAAGAGAAAATCTCAAGGACATACAGGAAGGCACTGCAGCATGTGGACATCCAAAAGAAACACCAGGTTCCGCTGCAGGTTGGCCGTTCACTGTTCGTTAAATTAAAACAAAACACTGAAAGACACTATATTCGTTGAAGCATTTACACACAATGAAGATCATAAGATGGCAGAGAGGGGAAAGGGGGGAGAGGGGTGGAAGGGAGGGACGGTTGGGTCCTTCAGGGAGAGGATGGGAAGGGGGAGAATTACAAATGGTAGGATGGGTAAATGAAAGGTCAGAGGGGGCATCATCTGGGACGAAAACGGCACGGAAATTGCCACTGGAAAGGATAAGTGGACAGGTCAATCTCCAGAAATCTGTAGAAGGATGGGGGCGGAGATACAGGTGGGATGGGCTAAACAGAGAATGGGGCAGATGAGGGATTTGTTGGTGTGAAGAACGGTGGGAGGGTGTAGGCCCCATGTTCAGCCAATGAGGAATTCGAGGGTCAGAGGTGGGAGTGGGCTTTCTCTTGGATGGTGTAGACATGGGGAGTCCGGGATAGGATGCAGTCTGTAGTTAGAGATAAGTATTTGAGGGTGGAAGTAAGGTGGATGGGGCGACCGTGTAGTGTGCGGTAGAAGTCGTGGGGATGAAAGGAGGGGGTGGCCTGGCCTACAATGATCGCCTGGGTCTTGTTGGGATTTATAGAAAGGAGCCTCTGGTCGCACCATGTCGCAAAGAGCTCAAGGTGTTCCTGGAGAGTTGGAGAGAGAATAGATGGGAGCCAAGGCAAGAAGCCAAGGAAGGTGGTGTCACCAGCATACTGGAAGAGGTGTATGGTGACGGAGGGGGGGTGCTGGCAGGCATATCGCAGGTGTAAAGGAGATATAGGAGGAGAAAGAGAATGGATCATTGACGCACGCCGGCAGAGGGGTAACAAAGACAGGTGTCGGAGTTATGGACAGTGACAAAGGAGGGACAGCTGGAAAAGAAGGTGAGAATAACCTTGACAAGGTTGGTGGGAAATTCGTATGTCTGGAGTTTAAAGAGCAGGCAGGAGCGAGGGAGGGGCTGAGGTGGAGAGCAGAGGTTGGGTGAGGGAAGACGGGCGGCTTCCATCAGAACTGGGACCCAGTGATTGGTGATGTTTTGGTGGTGGAGGAGGCGGTGTCTGTAGAGGAGCGGCTGTGGTAGGGGCTGTGATATGGGAGTGGGGATGGGGTTGAGAGGGCGTGGAGGCGTGGAGGAAAGCAGTAGTGTCGTCGAGAGGTGGGAGGAGAGGGGAGTCGACGGTGGCCTGCGGGGTACGAACCACGGTATGCTCTGGGTGTTTGTGTTGTCTTTAGTTTAGTTTACCTTAGTTTAAGTAGTTTGTGAGCTACGGACTAATGACCACGCAGTTGAGTCCGATAGATTTACAAACATTTCGAATCGTCGGATTTGTATCAGTTCGGTAACATTCGTTAATATTCAGAGGTGCAGCCGTAGTAGCTGATCTGTGTGTAAGGTCAAGTGAAAAAGCTTCTACGTGCATCTGACCTGTCCTATATTACGCGCCAGGCGCCGCGAAAGAGCAGTAAAGTTTAGCCTACTGGGCGGACGGAGGAAGCTGCAACATGGTAACTATGCACTCACATTACGCACAATATGCTAGTAAACCAAACGCTAATCTTACTAATGGCGCATTTTAAATAAAAATCAGAGGTGACTTATATAAAGTTATTTGCCTCCAAATTTGAACAAATGTAGTATTCTGACTTTTTGAAGGCAACTTTCTGGACCTTTATCTCAGGAACTACAAAAGATACAATTTTGTCATTATTACACTAGCTTGCCAGGCAGAACTTGTACACAAAGGCAGAATAACAAGGTGGAAAAACCTATACCCTTTATAATGTTATTTTTGAATTCTCTGGGCAAAACTGATCTTAAAACCTAGACTTGAAAATGTGAAATGCATGCAGAGCAATGAAAATTTAAACTTGCCAATCAGCGTTTGCAGTGATCGTACAGAAGTTATCAAAAACGATTAGCAAGTCAACCCATTGAGCGCCCAGGATAAACTAACAATATTCTAGCAGAGAATAAGCTGGTCTTTCTAATGGTGGAATTTAAATTAAAATCTGAGGTGACATATATGAAGTTATTTGTCTTCAAACATAGTCATACTTATCGTCCTTGTTTTTTGGACACACTTTTCTAGACCATTATCTCAGGAACTAGAACAGACACAGTTTTGCCATTGTTATACTGGCTTACCTGGCAGAACGGCTACACAAAGGCAGAATAACAAGGTGTAAAAATCGTTTGCCGTTTAATAAGGGATTGCCAAAGTTGTTCTTAAATTTTAGGTCATAGAATTTCCGCCTGACTTAAAAAAAAAGGAATTAAAAACTACTAAACGTTTACCAATGATAATCTTATTTTTGAATTGTCTGGGCAAAAGTAATATAGGAACCTAGACTTCAAAATATGAAATACCTTAGAGGGAGAGCAATGAAAGTGCAGATTTGTCCAAAAGTTCATCAGACCAATGCACGATGAAGGACAGCATTCCACAAAAGGGTTCGTACATTACGTATTGGCCTAAAATTAAATATTTAAGAGCCTTAACAACGTCCTAGTAAAATTTGAATGAAATTGAAAATGGTCGAAGTTCCACTCCATGGGGATTTGACATGGAATGGCCCCAAATAATTTTGTCATGGCTGGCTCTTTGAGGGACTTCAATAGCTCCGAGGCAATGTCTTGTTTTGACTTAGGTCTGCCAATGCTCCTTCAAATTCTTCTCTCATTATAGCATCTCCAACTTTATTCTAAACTACTTCCTATTCCCTTCCTACACCAACGTCTTCATTTCCTTTCTAGAGCTCACCTCCTCTATATATTCTTTCCACTTCTCAGCTTTCCCTTCTTTGCTCAGAACTGGTTGTCCATCTGAATTATTATTATCCATACTCTTATGGCCTCCAAATGTCTCTTTTATTGCCCTCTAGGCGGTACTACATTCCCCCTAGTTATACATTCTTCTACAGGCTTGGATTTGCCATCTAGCCACTCTTGCTTAGCCATTTTGCACTTCCTGTCAACACATCGTAAGAACAAAATTGGTGGAGGGTTTGTCGGCGTCTGCCTCATACAATATACGCCTATCTCGTGCAAGAGACGCTAGGACCCTCTCAGTAACGATCTGTTCCCACACCCACCAACCAACAGTGTCCCCTTACCCTCTGTTACCACTCCATGTCACAACATCACTTTCATTGTCCACCACTCTCAGAGGAGAATTTCTGTGGAGTTTGGAAGTTAGGAGACAGGTTCTGGAGGATCTGAGGCTGTGATGACAGGCTGTGATGCGTGGAAAAGTAGTTCAGTGATAGAGCGCTTTCCTGCGAAAGGCGAAGTTCCTATGTTTGTATCCTGGTCTGACAAACACTTTTAATTTGCCAGGAATTTTCTTATCAGCGCACACTCCGTTGCCCTGTAAAATTTCATTCTGGACCGCTGCTTTTCAGCGAGTAGACTCTTTATTTATACGTGTAATTTCAGTTTATTTGTTGATCAATATTGCAAGGAAACCAATGTAATACACAAAATGGAAGGGTTTCAAAAATATAAATTCTTCCTATACATCCATACGCAAAATTTGTAGCTGAACCTGCATGTACATACTTGCTCAAAAGTATCCGAACGACCTGACTTGCTTCTCGCCTGATTCGCATGGAACCCAACTGACGTATCTGTCTTACACGTACTCTAATCCCTCATAGGTATAGTCATTTGACTATTGAAAATGGTTCCAACAAGTCACCACTAGAAAACACTGCTCTGTATCGCAATAACTCAAGATGTAAAGTAATACCACGATATTACAAATATCAGGGAACACCTTATCACAGGTAAGACCGGCCTTAAAGCTTGTAAGCTCACATTTATTACAACAAATGACATACCCGAAATGTTACCATTCTCATTATTACGTCACATAGGTAATGCACGTAGTAATTCGTCGTATTCATGATTGCGTGTTAAAAGTAACATACCGTTCTTATTATTAAACACAAAATGACATTAAAAATTTAAGTTGCTCACGAGCCGCTAGTTGAGAACATTTATGAACTTCAAATGACACGACGAACCGTCTCGTTCTGCGTATGGATTCAAATCCAGGTCATGCATACTAAGCAAACATTTCGCGACTGACGGAAACAGTCATTCCTGACTAAGCATACAGAGGGTAAGATACCTCGATTTTAGACAGTATCAGTTAGCATATATCAACTTTAAATTACATAACGTAAACATTTTTAATGGACGGGAATTCCTACCCAGCACCTATTGTCCCTGTTAACGAACTACGAGAGACGTTAAATATTGCTTCTTCACAAGTTCCCTGTTGGACAGGGATTCGAACCCCAAACCAAATCGGATTGTTATTGAAGCACAATCAACTGTGACATATCGGATTTTCCCGGCATTAGCTAGAAGTTTAAACTGAAATGACGAGAGGAAACTTAATTTGTTCCTTCCCAGGACTCCTATCGCTGTTATATCCCTCAGAAAACGAACGTTAATATCGTTGTTGACTACACACAAAGAGACGTCAGCAACCGAATTTTTCTCCACCGGCAGCTCGGAATAACATCCTTGAACTTACAGTGATCTCGCGAATAGGTCTGCGTCTCTCTGGGAGTCAAAAACGTCAGATATCGTTAGCGTTGACAACGAATGAAAATACATTGAAAATCAAAATTAGTATCCACCAGCAGACATGTGTTCTCAAGTTAGAACTTTTTAATACATAATGAAAACTTCAGTACTGGGCCAGGATTCGAACCCATTCATGCGCAATATGTGGATGTTATTCCGAGCTGCTGGTGGAGAAAAATTCGGTATCTGACGTTGAAAGATGTAACGTGCGCTCGACATGCCTTGTACCATGTGTAGCATTATATATATATATATATATATATATATATATATATATATATATATATATATATATATATATATAATGGCCAAGTATGTTTGATCGCGTTATATCTAATTATTTATATATGTAAATGATATGAGATATAATAAACTATATATTTTTAGATCTGATAAATTTGGGTCGCTGCTATGTTTTACAAAATATAGAAAAATATATAGTCCTGACCTAACTGAACAGTGGCGTACCAGAGCAAGGCCAAGAAATACTAATAACAATAAAATTCTATCATGAATCAATTTATGAACAAATCATCATATCATTCCCCATACTGCGAATAGAAACAAACCATTTTCCCTCCAAAATGGTGACAGGGGTTAAAGAAATAAGTTTATACAAAATTGGTAAAAATGAAATATATTGGCAAAATAATGCACAACCTAACCAAATACAATTGTATATGACTAGGTGTCACACTCTGATTACAAAAATTTAATAAAAAGAATTCTTCAATTACCTCTAAAAATGAATATACACTAGTACAAATAAATTGAAACTTAATTCAAATGACTGGCTACATCTTTTTGGAGCCTATCGTTGAAAGTCAATATATAAATAGACCTCGTTATATCATCCCTCTCCGAGTGAAAAGAAACAAGGTAGCTACAGCAACTGATACCATTAGAAACGAAGAGCAGAATCCTAACCAAGACTGGAGCAGTGCAAGCAATACTATACCAAAGACTGGGTGTCAATCGTGCAGCAACGGCGTTGATGTCAGAAGTCTGGTGCAGCAGCTGTGGATTTTATCCGCGAATATACTATCAATTTGCCCAGCAGATATGCGGCAGTATTTAACAGAAATAACAAGATAGTGTGAGCTCACGAGAGTAGTACACTGCAGGAAAGATTCTCGTAAATAATAAGGCAGCAACAAATTGCCGAAGTGTGGTCACTCCCAGCGAAACAACACTCGGAAAACAGATACATGCAAACCGCAACTGCGGTGCCCAACTTGATATGTTGCAAGCAAGAGCGGAGGCTACCGTACTCGGTGGCGGCGTCTCACCGAGACCCGCCAAACTCCGACCCCAAACTCTAACTCCCCGACAACTCACTGACCTCTCTCCCCAGCCCAGATCCACCCGAGCACGCGGCCGCGCCTTACTCGTCAGAGAGCCAGTCTCATTGACCCGCTAATGGCCCACCCAATCGGAATGCAGGGCCAGGAGTCGCATACAACCAAAAATGAGAAAAATAGCGACGACAGCCAACCGCGGAGTTTGCCGCCAACGGCTCTTTAACCTCCTCCCAGCACACACAGCTTTCTCACGCCAAGTCACGTACGCCCGTGCAATACCAGGAAATTCTCTGCGAATTATCACTAGTCGACATCTTGGCGCCTATTTTTACTACTGCTGGCGACACTGTCCTGCTGTGCCAGGCAGAATTCACTTCACAGAGACGCGAACTTGAAGCGTCCTGCCATTTGTTAAATCGTAAACTATTCTACCTGCTACTGTTTAGGGACGGAACGAAAGCAGGGCGTCCGGCAACCATCAAACGTTTTTTCCTCTCCTACTCGCACAGCCAAAGAAACACCACGGCGCTAGGCCGGCGCCGGTCACTCTAAGCAGCTAACACACTGTCCGAGCTCACGGCACGCCCGAAACCGCAGGCAGACGGCGGTCAGGCGTGTCGCCCTGCGAAACCGGCCGGCCCTCCACAATGCAAATAGGGTGGCCAGATTTCTCCGAAACTCTGAAAGGAACATGCCCCACATTGGATTCTTGTGTTCTAGCCGACCGCCCAAGATCCCTGTCCCACGCTGCTCTACAACGCTGACTTACAACAAGGAAGAATTTGAAATCAGAAGCACTACACCAAAAAGAATAACTAAATAAACCAATACATCTGAATCCTAATGCAATTCTCCCAACCTATAGCAGAATATAGAAGTCAGGAAACATGTAAAAATAAATTAATTTCATGCAACGAAAATCAAAATTAAGCAATTAAAGTAATAAAGAGACATATGAAGCGAGAAATAAGAAAACTGATAGACAAAAATGACCACAACCTCTCAACGTCTCTTTCTGTGTGGTCAACAACGATATGTGTGGGGTTCGATTGCCAGTCAGCACTGAACTCTTCGTCGTATTATTTCTAGTTCAAACATGATCAAATGACGCTGCTCGTGTAACAAACCCATATTTAACGTTCGTTTTCTCAGGGATAGGTGCAGGGTTGTAGTTCTGGGAAGGAACAAATTAATGTTTCCTCTCGTCGTTTCAGTTAAAACATCTAGCTACTGCCGGAAAAATCCCATCTGTCACGGTTGATTGTGCTTCGATAACAATCCGATTTTGTTCTGGGTTCGAATCCCTGTCCAACACAAAGCTTCACCTCACGGCATTTCGTCATGTCATCTGAAGTTCATACATATTCTCAACTAGCGGCTCGTGAGCAACTTAAATTTTTAATGCCATTTTGTGTTTAATAATAAGTACAGTACGTTACTTTGAACAAGCAATAATGAATACTACGAAATTACAACTATTACCTATTTGACGTAATAATGAGAGTGGTAATATTTCAGGTATGTCATTTCTTGTAATAAATGTGAGCTTACAAGCCTTAAGGCCGCTCTTATCTGTGATAAGGTGTTCCCTGATATTTGTAGTATAGTGGTATTACTTTACATCTTGAGTTATTGCGATACACAGCAGTGATTTCTAGTGGTGACTTGTTGGAACCATATTCAATAGTCAAACGACTGTACCAATGAGCGATTAGAGTACCCGAAAGACAGGTAAGTTAGTTGGCTTTCATGTGAATCAGGCGAAATGCAATTCAAGTCGTTCGGATACTTTTCAGCACGACTATACGTCTTAAGTAGGTTCAAGAGGAAATAAAGCTTTATTCTAGTAGCGCAGGCCTACCTTACAGTAAAGAACTATGCTGCCTGGTTAGAGACACCTGCTTGGCAGTATTTGCACTGTAAATGACGATTCCGGTCACCAAGATCTCAAATTGTAGGACATTTCTCGATTTCTTTTTACGATAGGTTTAAACGTCAACATTAACAACGTTATGTCTGTAATTTTCTTCTCAAGAGCTATTAAATGGAGCTATAAATAGTATATAGTTCCATTTTTAAAAACGTTCTTGCTACAATACCACAGTTGATTTCAGCGTTAAAAACATTAACCAAACAAAAAATCGCTCTGGCTTGTTTTACGGCCCACTTTAGGTCTTCCTGTAATTTTATGATTTTTTTTACAAAAATTTCGGGCAAAAATAATAAAAAACAGTTGCAAAAGAGAATTTCTGGTCCCTCGCGTAGAGTAATTAAATCTGCTAAATTTTCTGCCTTTCGGTTGACCGGTGCAACCTGAAAGTGGGAACACGTTACAGACAGACAGTGTCAAATCGCTGTTATTTTTGCAAAATATCTCTGAGACGATGTGGGACATTAAAAAAAAACATTAGAGAGAAATGTAAAGAGTTTTCTCCTCTACAAATACGTTTGTTAAATTTTCGTCTCAAATGAACAGGTAAGCCGTCATTTTCATTTAAATTTTGAGCTGTCAAAAGTCGATCGCAAAGGCCCAGTTTTAGTATTACTAGCGTAACCTAATTGTTATGCCGCAAACATTGTGATAGGGAAATGTGTTAAGATCTTGGTTTGCTCACTTTAGCAAGACGTAATAAGGTCAGCAGCCGGTAGCAGAAAATGCTCACCCGCCTTGCGTGATGACGGCAGCCGCTGCGTCGGCAAGTTGGAAAGCCTACCGTCAGCGAACTGTGTGTGAGTGAAATGGCTGTCAGACAGAGTCGCAGCTAGTAAACATTTCATAACTACACGTAACTCTGTCACAAGAGTGAATAAGACCGCGGATGCGTCAGCGGTAAGGACACATCGAGCGAACACTGCATTTTCAAAGGGAACACATTCAAACCGTTTCATACGTCATAGCTTCAGCCAATTTTATGTATAAATACTTCCACATTTAGAAGTAGCACTCACTTGGTCTTCTGAATCGACGATGCCCAGGAGGTAGTCGTCAATTCACTAGCCTAATCGTTGTGCTCAGTCTTTGTCACAGATAGCAGTACATACGGGTAGGTGCTAGAGGCAGCTAAGAGATGGAGTATGGTCGAGGACATAATTCACACTAAATATCATCTGGGAAGATGAAGATCCGCTGTTCTGTCGACTTCACACCTCTATGGTGGCTGCCTGAGGCCAGTGCAGTCTTCAGTGGTTGGTTACTAAAGGCCAACGTTCCTGTCGTCGAGTTAGCACTCTGATGCTAATCCGGCCAGCCGGTGTCCCGAGTCGGGAACCAGCACGACATCCGACTTCAGAGGGGTCCCTGCGTGGATCCACTGGCCGCTGCATAACCTGGTGAAGGGATAGAGCACTTCACAATAACAGTCTTTGCATGGCTTCCCGACATCGCGGCGCGGGCACTACCATCATACGAAACACCAAGGTTGCAGCTCGAAGGCGACGCCACCTACTGCTCTAGCTCCTATCGAGCTAGCGCCTTCATCAAACTTATGTATGTTACGGAATAAAACGTGTCAACTATAATTCTGTTTCACTAGCGTCCACCAGGTTCCACGCCTCATCCTGACCTAAAGCTGGGAACACACCGCTCGGCTCCAGCATAATGTTTGCCAGAACGTAAAAGAGCAAAGCAGTAGAGAATTATCTCTTCTACAAATAGGTTTATTCAATTTTCGTTTGAGATGAAGCGTTATTTGCAATTAAATTTCGTGCTGTCAAAAGGTCCTCACAAACTGCCTACTTTTAGTGTTACTAACCTATCTTTTGTCCGGAACATTTGAAAAAGTGAGACTATGGGCGCTGACGGCCAATAATTACGTCTCTAAAATTTGGTGCCGATCGGTTGAAGCGCGCGACCTAAAAAGTGGGAACACGTTATAGTCAGAGTGACAGACATCGTCAAATCGCCGTTGTTTTTAAAAATATCTATGAAATGATGCGAGATATGGAAAAAAACATGAGAGAGAAAAATTGTATAGAGTTTTATCCCCTACAAAACATTTATTCAATTCTCGTCTGAAATGAACGGGTAAAGCGTCATTTGCATTTAAATTTCGAGCCGTCAAAAGGCGATCGCAAAGACCCGCCTTTAGTGTAATTACCGTAACGTAAAGTGGGCCACAATACTTCCCCCTCTACGTGCTGACTTATGATCCGCCAGTGCTCGATTGGAGAATAGTCCGGAGATCGTTCCAGCCAGGCAAGTTGCTCTGCGACTTGTAGAGCACGTTTTTATGCGCAGTGTGTAGGCGGATATTATACCGTTGCGACTAAATCCCACCTTCCTGTTGCAAGTAGGGCAGAAGAACGGGTCTTACAGCACTGCTCACGTACCCAGTGCTGGTCAGAAAAGTAAATCAGAGTTGTAGCTTACCACTGTAAGGCCTGGGGTGTGCGGCCAGTGTATCTTCGACGAACGCATTCTTTAACCCTTTCAGCCCTGATTTTTTTGTTTTCATACATTATAATGAATTTATGTACAATGAAATATACAAAAAAATTCACATTTAGTTAGAAATTATGGTGCGTCTTGTGTTTGTGTGTTATGGTCTACAGCCGGAGACTGGTTAGATGCAGCTCTCCACCCTACTCTATCCTGAGCAAGCCTTTCCATCTCCTCATAAGAACGGCAGCCCACATCCACTTGAATCTGCTTACTATACACGTCTCTTGGCCTCACTCTGCGATTTTTACCCCACATACTTCCCTCCAATCCTAAATTTACGATTCCTCGATGTCTAAGAATATGTCCTACCAAGCGATTCCTTCTTTTAGTCAGGGTATGCCAAAAATTACTTTTCTCACCATTTCTATTCAGTACCTCTTTATTAGTTATGCCATCTACCCACCTAATCTTCAGTATTCTTCTGTAGCACCACATTTCAAAGGCCTCTATTCTCTTCCTGTCCGCAAAGCTTATCGTCCATGTATCACTCCCGAACAAGGCAACACTCCACACAAATGCCTTCAGAAAAGACTTCCTTACACTTAAATGATTATTCGATGTTAGCAAATTTCTCTTTTTCAAAAATGCTTTTCTTCCCATTGCCATTCTGCATTTTATATCCTCTGTACTGCGACCTGCCGGCCGCGGTGGCCGAGGGGACTGAGGCGCTCCAGTCACGGTCTACACGGCCACTACGGTCGGGGGTTCGAATCCCCCCTCGGGCATGGATATTTGTGCCGTGCTTAGTTTTAGCAAGGTCATAAGTAGTTTGTAAGCTTAGGCACTGATGACCCCGTAGTTAAGTCCCATAAGTTCTACATTTGTACTGCGACCATCACATGTTATTTTACTACCTAAGTAACAAAACTCATCTACCACCTACATTGTTTCGTTACCTAATCTAATTCCTTCAGCATCGCCTGTTTTCTAAGACCGCATTCCATTATTTTTGTTTTGCTCTTGTCAATCTTCATTTTATACGCCCTCTTCAACACACTGTCCATTCCATTCAACTGCTCTTCCATATCCTTTGCTGTCTCTGACAGAATTACAATGTCATCAGCAAAACGCAATGTTTTTATTTCTTCCCCCTGAACACCTATTCCGAATTTTTCCTTGCTTTCCTTCACCGCCTGTTCGATGTACAAATTGAATATCATTGGAGAAAGGCACAACCCTGTCTTACTCCCTTCCCAACTGATGCTTCCCTTTCATGCGCTTCGAGTCTAATAACTGCGGTCTGGCTTTTGTACAAGTTGTAAATAACTCTCCTTTCCCTGTATTTTACCCCTGCTGACTTCAGAATTTGAAAGAGTGTATTCCAATCAACATTGTCAAACGCTTTCTCCAAATCGACAAAAGCTAAAAATGTAGGTTTGCCTTTCCTTGATTTATCTTCTAAGATAAACTACGTTCCTCCTGAATCCAAACTGATCTTCCCCGAGGTCCGCTTCTACCAGCATTTCCATTCTCCTGTAGATAATTCGTGTTAGAAGTTTGCAACCATGACTTATCAAACTGATGGTTCTGTAATTTTCACATCTGTCAGCGCCTGATTTCTTTGGAATGGGGAAATGTTCAAATGTTTGTTAAGCTTATGGGACTTAACTACGGGGTCATCAGTCCCTAAACTTACAAACTACTTATGAACTACTTACGAACTAGGACGGCACAAATATCCATGCCCGAGTGGGGATTCGAACCCCCGACCGTAGTGGCCGTGCTGACCGTGACTGAGGCGCCTCAGTCACCTCGGCCACCGCGGCCGGCTGGAATGGGGATTCAAATGTTCAAATGTTTGTAGAACTTATGGGACTTAACTACGAGGTCATCAGTCACTAAGCTTACAAACTACTTATGAACTAGATAAGACTAAGGACGGCACAAATATCCATGCCCGAGGGGGGATTCGAATCCCCGGAATGAGGATTATTACATTTTTCTTAAAGTCTGAGGGTATTTCGCGTGTCTCATACATCCTACACATCAGTTCAAATAGTTTTGTCATGGCTGGCTCTCCCAGAGATTTTAGTAGCTCTGAGGGTATGTCATCTACTCCTGGGCCCTTGTTCCGACCTAGGTCTTTCAGGGCTCTGTCAAATTCATCAGTATAGTATCTCCTATTTCATCTTGATCTACTTCCTCTTCGCTTCCTACAACATCGTCTCTAAGTTCATTTCCTTTGTAGATCTGCACTATGTACTCTTTCCACCTTTCAGCTTTCCCTTCTTTGCTGAGAACTGGTTTTCCAACTGAGTTCTTGTTATTCGTAGAGTTGCTTTTCTTGTCCCCAAACGTCTCTTTGATTTTCCTGTAGGCGGTATCTACTTTTTCCCTTCTTATCATTCTTCTACAGATTTGCATTTGGCTTCTAGCCACTCCTGCTTAGCCATTTTGCACTTCCTGTCAATCTCATTTCTTAGTCGTCTGTACTCTATTTTGCCTGTTTCATTTACTGCATTTTTATATTTTCTCCTTTCATCAATTAAATTCAGTATTTCCTGTGATATCCAAGGACTTTTTGTAGGTCTTGCCTTTCTATCTATTTTGTCCTCTGTTGCATTCACTATTTCATCTCTCAATGCTACCCATTCCTCTTCTATTGTTTTATTTCATCCTATTTCTGTTAATTGTTGACTAAATCTCGCTCTGAAATTCTCCAGAACGTCACGTTCCTTCAATTTATCTATGTCCCATCACGCCGGCCGCGGTGGCCGAGGGGATTGAGGCGCTCCAGTCACGATCCGCACTGCCACTACGGTCGGGGGTTCGAATCCCCCCTCGGGCATGGATATTTGTGCCGTCCTTAGTTGTAAGTAGTTCATAAGTAGTTTGTAAGTTTAGGGACTGATGACCCCGTAGTTCCCATAGACTCTACAAACATTTGAACATTTTTTGGTCCCATCTCATTTAGCTATCTTTCAGCAGTTTTTTTCAGTTTCAGCCTACAGTTCATGACTAACAAGTTATGGTCAGAGTCTATATCTGCCCCTGGGTATGTCTTACAGTTTGTAACCTGGTTCCGGAATCTATGTTTTACCATTATAAAATCTATCTGATATCTTCCGGTGTCTCCTGGTCTCTTCCAAGTATACAACCTTCTCTTGTGATTCTTAAACCACATGGTTGTTACGATTAAATCATGTTCCGTCCAAAATTCTACCAGGCGACTTCCTCTTTCATTCCTTCTGCCCAGTCCATATTCACGTACTATTTTTCCTTCTCTTCCTTTTCCTACTACCGAATTTCAGTCTCCAAAATGTTCAAATGTTTGTATATGGGACTTAACTACGGGGTCATCAGTCCCTAAACTTACAAACTACTTATGAACTACTTACGAACTAAGACGGCACAAATATCCATGCCCGAGGGGGGATTCGAACCCCCGGCCGTAGTGGCCGTGCAGACCGTGACTGGAGCGCCTCAGTCTCCTCGGCCACCGCGGCCGGCTTCCAGTCTCCCATCACAATTAAGTTTTCCTCTTCCTTAACTGTCTGAATAATTTCCTTTAGCTCCTCATATATTTCTTCGATCTCCTCATCGTATAAACCTGTTGTCGGTGTTGGCTTCGTATCTATCTTGACAACGATAATGCGATCACTGTGCTGCTCATAGTAGTTTACCCGCATTCCTAATTCTTATTCATTATCAGTCCCACTCCTGTGATAACCCCAACTGATTTTGTATTTATAATCCTGTACTCACCTGACCAGAAATCCTGTTCGTCCTGCCACCGAACTTCACTAATCCCCGCTATATCTAACTTCAACCTATCCATTTCCCTTTTTAAAATTTCTAATTTTCCTACCCATTTAAGGGATCTTACATTCCACGCTACGATCCGTAGAATGCCAGTATTGTCTTTCGTGATGACAACATCCTCCTGAGTTGTCCCCGCCCAGATATCCGAATGGGGGACTATTTTACCTCCGGAATATTTTACCCGGGAGGATGCCATCATCATATTTTCATACAGTAGAGCTGCATGTCCTCGGGAAAAGTAACGGCTGTAGTTTCCCCTTGCTTTCAGCCGTTCGCAGTGAGGCAAAGCCACATTATCTGATGTTACAAGCCAGGTCAGTCAATCATCCAGACTGTTGCCCCTGTAACTACTGAAAAGGCTGCTGCCCCTATTCAGGAACCACACGTTTGTCTGGCCTCTCCACAGATACCCCTCCGCTGTGGTTGTACCTGCGGTACGGCTATCTGCATCGTTTTAGGCACGCAAGCAACCCCACCTCGGCAATGTCTGTGGTTCATGGGGGTGGTGGTGCGTCTTATAACTAGCAAATCGTACACTTGAGCACTTTCTCTGTATTGTCATTGCCTTATATCACTCTTTAATTTGTATTTATGAACAAAAACATTGCCAATGAAAAATACATATACGTTAGTATACGATAGAAATAATATGCTATATATCTGACCACCATCTTGATTTTTACCAGCTTAGTGTGTAGCTACTACAAACTAAATGGCAGCGGCAGTTACTCTCAGAATGTTAAGTGGAAATGATGTTATATTTAAAACACTAGAGCTCGTGTTTCACACTGTTTCATGTAGGAATAAGGATGTAGAAATGTGATGTACCGGGTGACAAAAAAGTCAGTATAGATTTGAAAACTTAATAAATCACAGAATAATGTAGATAGAGGTAAAAATTGCTTGGAATGACTTGGGTTTTTATTAGAAAAAAAAAAAAAAAAAAAAAAAAAAAAAAAAAAAAAAAAAAAGTATTGCTGGACGCGTGAAGATCTCTTGCGCGCGTCGTTTTGGTGATGATCGTGCGGTCAGCCGTCACTTTCGTCATGCTTGGCCTCCCAGGTACACACACTCCAGTCCGTGCGATTATTGGCTTTGGGGTTAACTGAAATCGCAAGTGTATCGTGATCGACCGTCATCTCTAGGGATGCTGAAAGACAACATCCGACGCCAATGCCTCACCATAACTCCGGACATGCTTTACAGTGCTGTTCACATACAGCTATTGTTGAGGAATGATGGTGAACATGTTGAGCATTTCCTGTAAGGAACTTCATCTTTGCTTTGTCTTAATTTGTTATGCTAATTATTGCTTTTCTGATCAGATGAAGCGCCAACCGTCGGACATTTTTGTACTTTTTTTTTCCTTTTTGTTCTAATAAAACCTCATGTCATCCCAAGCATGTGTGTCAATTTTTACCTCTCTATCTACATTATTCAGTGATTTATTAAGTTTTCAAATTTATACTGACTTTTTATCACCCGGTGTTTTATTTAGTACGCCAGGGCTGAAAGGGTTAAGACAGCGCTTGCCAGGTCTACGTCGTATGCGCAGACATCACTAGTATGAGCCGGCAACATCTGCTTCCATCTCTGAAGTGCATGGTCTGCCATTGCATATCCCGAGTGATCCTCTGCAGCCGTGGTGTGAGTTTAAGACGGGCCAGAGGTGTGCATGCCCGAAGTCACACTGGTAGTAACCAGTTGGCAACAATTCGTGTTGACACTTCTAGGCTCAAAAGCCATCTTATCTGTGCGTTGATAGAGCTCACGTAAGAAGTATTGGCCCGTGCGCAAAAACGTAATCTCAACTTGTGCGTACGGTGAGTTCACTCGTTTCGTAGGGGCGGCCGGCTCAGTTGAATGCTGCCTGCTGGGCCGTACACTTTGTCTGTCAGTCAGTCGTCAAATGCGCCCGGCGACAAGTATGCAACATGCAACTGAAAAGGGGAACACCAAGTATGGCACAAACGAATTTTGATGGGTCGCAGGTATAATTAAGGCGGCCAACCGCCCCGGATTATGCATGACAATCCTGCATTTGGACTTCTTGTCCCGCATTGGGATAATTACTGAAAACAGTGGCGGCGCTATGCGTCGGCGACGTCGGCGACCGCCGACGGCCTCGCGCCTGTGGGGGCCTCGCAAAACATTGCCAAAATTTCAGATTTTTTCTTCTTTTTTTTATATTTGATGTTTAACGGCGCTTTTCAACTGCTACTATATGTAGCGACGACCTGATCTAACTTACACTAGCTTAACGAAAGGACGAACACAACATCCGTAAAAAGGGTGTGATTCGACCCCCGACGAGAGCGATCTCGCTCACCGAGGTATGACGCCTTAGTGCGCTCGGCCATTCCCGGCTGGCAGCTATTTAGTTGTCCGTATTTATTTCCGTATGAGTGCAGCAATGAAGTAATTTTTAATTAAATACTTGCAAAACAACTTCTTCAGTACATTTTAGAAAACAATTTGGAAAAAGTATATTTATATACCAATCAGAATCATGTTGACAGTTCCAGTCAGTACAGGTTCGGCCGAGAGGAGCTTCTCAAAATTAAAATTGATTAAGACATACTTGAGAAGCACAGTGAGCCAAGAAACACAATCTGCGTTGTCAGTAGTATCAACTGAAGCCGAAATAGCCGCTAGTATTAGTTAAGATGCGATTTTTAAAAAAAATTTAGTGAAACGAAAAGCCGAAAAGTTTCTCTATTTTAATTTGTGTGTGTCTATAGTAATTTTTGTCATTGCAATAATACTTGCATATTATACTAATAAAATTTTACTATAATGATTATTGATGTATAATTCAGATCATTTTATTTAACATTTTCTTTCATACTGGAAAAATTAAAGGGGCCTCGCAAAGACGAGTTCGCCGACGCCAAGTTTTCGTCTAGCGCCGCCACTGACTGAAAATGTCCCGCAAAATGGCAAAAGCCTCCCGCATTTCCGCATTCCTGTAATTTTAAATTTGTTGATCTAAGAGCCCAAGCCAAAACTATTTGTGTACGGAACGCTATGTCATACCGCTTGCAAGTCAGTTTCACAATGCATCGTCTACGAATAAACGACAGTCTTCTTATATTAAATAGAAATGGAAAAATGCTATACACATAATCTATTTCAAAATTACCAATCCGGTAACAGTGGAAGTTGTTTTTGTTTTAAACTGGTACTGCATTTCGTGATAGGATGACTTATTAATAAATTCTGTTTTTGGCTTATTTTCTAGTCTTGTTAAGTACGTTTCAATAAGTATAATCGAATATTTTTCGATGCCCAAGGTGGCAAACATAATGTAATATTATTACAGTGTGTAAAAACGTATTTAAAATCTGACATGCAACTACAATATCAGCATTCATCTTACTTCCTTGGGGAATAAAAAGGTGGTGTAGTTCTGAAAATGAAACAACTAAAATGAGTGAAAATTGCATGTAGTAAGGCACAATTAAACTCTGCACTTCCCCGAAAGAAATTCTATAATAGAGTAGTACATGTGGTTTTTACCAATTAAACTCTGCACATCACCGAAAGAACTTCTATAATGCAATAGTTCAAATGATTTTAAAAAGTTATTTTTATCAAATTTAATTGAGGTTATTGCAAAATGGAATACTTTGGGCGGAGTAAGCTACTTATCAAAATGTGTGAAGCACGATGCTCTACGAGCTGGAACAAATAAAAGTAGTTCAGACAACAAAGGTGATCGGAAAAACGTAACGGGGAAAGAATATGTAAAGACTGTCAGACTCTAAAATTCAAAATAGGAGCATGAGAAAACATTTATGAACTGTAAACAAAGATTGAAAAGTAAGAATAAAATGTCACTCCTGTTATACGTGTTAGTTTAAAAATAAATGGATAGGCCTACTCTGCTCGCCTAAACTTCCTTCCTAGTTTCATAATAACTGGCACAATGAGTCCTCCTTCACATCCTCAAAATGTCCCACATTGAGTTTTGGAAAAGTTGGCCGCCTTACGTATAATGTGCGGGAACACCTCCAGACCACCAAGCAAAAGGATTTGTTCCACTGCGCCTTGGTTTCCACGAAAATCGAGATCAAAGTCCAGCGCGTAACAGCAACTGTACATTTGTACTGAGTCGCCCTCGCTGCGTCACTCAGCGTGGTGTAGTTATCAAGTCGCTTGACTGTCACTCAGACGAATCCTGTTCAGAATTTTATTATTATTATTTCTTCTTCTTCTTCTTCTTCTTACACTTCTCCGAATATTGATTCGTGTGATGGGCCTGCTTGTGACGATAGAATCCAGATGTGTATTTCAGAAATGTGCTAAATTTTAAATGTATATAGGTTTTTTGGAAGCTTATTATCATAACTGATGTATATTCTAGCATTGTTTAGTTTGTTTATGTGAATTTATGTATTTTATTATCTATGTAGGGAAAGTAGAAACATCTTTGGTGTGTGTGGTTTGTGGAGCAACAGAGCGGGAGCAGGAGTAGTAGCTGTGGAGTCAGAAGGGCCGGCCGCGGTGGCCGAGGGGACTGAGGCGCTCCCGTCACGGCCTGCACGGCCACTACGGTCGGGGGTTCGAATCCCCCCCTCGGGCATGGATATTTGTGCCGTCCTTAGTATTAGCTAGTTTGTAAGTAGTTTGTAAGTTTAGGGACTGATGACCCCGTAGTTAAGTCCCATAGACTTTACAAACATTTGAACATTCTGAGTCAGAAGGAAGTCGAGCTTCGTCGTTACAACAGTTTGGTCGCTAACAATTCCCCGGGGCGTGCAGCGCCTCGCTCTTTGCAGTTACCAGGCATTGTTGGCCAGTGGCGCCGACTCCATGGGTGCTCCGAGGCTCGTGCACCCCCCAAGAATTTTTTGGGGGTGCTGAGCACCCACATAAAATTGAGGTGGAAAATAAAATTGTGTAAATTTTATGATTCAATAGGCAATTCAAAACGTGACCATAGCAGGAGACGATATTTCATACGTGAAAGAAATGATCAGTTTTGTATGCGGGTCCCCAAGCCAGTAGTAATAAGCGTGTTTTACCCACTCTGCTAGCTTTATTAATCCTGAAGCACGTCAGTCCTTTTGACCTTTCAGGTGTACGTATTTATGAACATTCAACTGTATTCTTTCAGGAATTTAGCTTGAAGAATCTTATGCTGATGCTAAAGTCAATCGATTTTCATTTATCTTTGTCACTTTCCTTGTTATTAAAATTATAGATTCAGTTGAAATTTGTAATGCTTTTGTATCAGGCCTAAAAAGATCTTGGACGATATTACTACTTTCAAAGATGTCATGAAGTTATCTCGAAATGATGAAATTTTCGATGAAGTATACTGCTCTTGCTTCAAAATCTTAAAATATTTCAAAGATTTCTTTAAACCTAGGTGATGGTGTTCTACCAAACGCTTTTGTCAGAAAGAATAGCTTCGCACAAAAAGTGTTAGATTAGTGTACAGCGAAAAATTATTTAATTGGTCGTGTACAAGTTTTGGGGTGTTACTTATATCGATATATCCACTTCGGCCAATTAGATCGCTTTATTGTAGTGTCCTAATGCAGCCATGCTTTCCTTTTCTTCATCCTCCTTCTTCCTTCTATCTTTAAAAGGCCAGACAAGAGCCTATTTACTTTTATCAAGTATTGCTCATTCAAAAATGCATGAACTTGATTTTCAGGAGGTTTGGTTTCGAACATTTGTGAACCGTGAAATAGAGCACCCACACTGATTTTCAAACTTCGGCGCCTCTGTTGTTGGCGGAGTTCCATAATTAGCGCAGATGTTTCCAATATGAGGGCACACGGCAGTTCATCTGTTTGTGTCAAGATTCTGCTATAAAAATGTTCAAATGTTTGTAGAGCTTATGGGCCTTATCTACGGGGTCATTAGTCCATAATCTTACAAGCTACTTATGAACTAGCTAGCACTAAGGACGGCACAAATATCCATGCCCGAGGGGGGATTCAAACCCCCGAACGTAGTGGCCGTGCAGACCGTGACTGGCGCGCCGCAGTCCCCTCGGCCACCGCGGCCGGCATTCTGCTCTCAAATTGCAAACTGGATTGGATTCGTGCCTGTATTGAGACCTGCAGCATTGTCAGAGTTGGCACATCCCACTCTTCAACAACGAGGACGCAATGTAAGACCGCTCCAATAATTTTCGACCACACAGAGTTTAGACATTTTGTAAGGCGTTACCCAGTTTTGTGCTTGAGAAACTTCTTTTCCTAATAATAACCTAAAATTTAAAGAACTACCACGTCATTGTCCTACGACATTGTTAACAAGTAGGGTCCTTTCCAGAAGTTTCCCTAGTGTCGTTGAAAGCGAGAAGAAAATGAAATTCAGTGCCAAGCTATAAAGAACAATTTTAAATAACTAAAGTTTAAACTGAAGCTAATTTCAACATATAAAATTATCGGAATGAGGGAACTGCTTTCTTTAAAACAAAGTTGGTACAATTAAGTAAGCAAATTAATAGATATTAATTCTGAAATAATTGGTTCATTACCATTTAATATTTTATTGATGTCAAATTTATGTGTAAAGTTGATTTGCTATGTTGGTTCGTATTTCGCCGTTGTCCAGATGTTGTGATCTAGTTGCAAGCTATTCTGAGTATTTTCTTTCTTGGTAATCTTAATATTAACTATTCTGCCAATCAAGTGTTTTGCTGTCCACTGTGTGATTCTCCTGTTGTGTAAAACTAACGTGTGTGATTACCCATTGGCCGAGGAGACTGAGGCGCTCCAGTCACGGTCTGCACGGCCACTACGGTCGGGGGTTCGAATCCCCCCTCGGACATGGATATTTGTGCCGTCATAGTTCGTAAGTAGTTCATAAGTAGTTTGTAAGTTTAGGGACTGATGACCCCGTAGTTAAGTCCCATAGTATATACAAACATTTGAACATTTGATTACCCATTCATAATTGTCGTGGTTAATTACAACACACACTGAGTGCCCCATTGGGCTGGCGACCATGTTAATATTTAAAATTTGGACTGTTTCATTGTTTGTTACTTCCTATAATTGGCAATACTTACGTGTATATGATTGTTCCGAGATTAAATCAGTTCAGTTAGTAATCAATAGAGTAGGAGAAATGGGCTATCTATCGTGGTAGTTCGTTGTGACATCTTTCCCTCACTTGCTGGTTTTCGTTTGCACATTATTTTTTTCGGTAAAGATAGCCTTGTCCAGATTTCATTGTAGGCTACACACGGATCATTTCAACGTTAATCTGTCACAGGATTAACCAGTCAGTTAGTGAGAGGAGTGTTGCATGCTTCTATCTTCACGCATTTTTCCTCCATGTGGCACTTCGTGAACGATACGCTACGAATGACTATCCGCCTGGCAGTAGCATAATAATCCGCTGGAACGCATCAAGTGGGCACACTGCATTCGTCGGTATAACAGTGGGGCCGGGGACTGTAAACGCAGCTAGAAATTGCTGCACAAATGTTATAGGTGATAACTACAGACGATTTACTGATTTAGAAATATCTTTCAATCGCCGTAAAAGTATGCTTCGAAATAACGAATTAAATAAAATAATCGTCCCGCAATACGTAACATATTGAGCAATTAACATAAGTTATTATCATCACCAATTACTCAAGAATTAACAGAAGAGTGGCTATGAAAGCAAATAATTATGCAAAATCAATGGTCAACAAAATAATCGTCCGACAAGTGTGAAAAAAACTTCGGAGCAGGATTCGAACTCGGGTCGTCCGTGTGATAGTCAAGAACCTTGCTACTTACAATACGCTGAGTCAAGTACTGCTGGTGACTTGGTATATGTATAACGGTTATGCGCTAGAGTTTGTGATCTTGATTTTCGTCAAAACGAAGGCGCATTGGAACAAATCCTTTTAGCTTGGGGATCTGGAGAAATTCCCTCACGACATACCTGCGACCCATCAAAATTCGTGTTCCACTTGTGAGGCGGCCGCCCCTCCAAAGCCAAGGAATGGACTCGCCCAGCGCTCAAGGCGAGAAAGCAGGGGCTACGACTTCTTGCTAGAGCTCTGATTTTATCATCTGCCACTTACAATACGACGATCTTGGCGGACGTCTGTGTAGTGGACGTTAGAACCTCGTCCATAGGTGTGAGCGTGAACATTGCAACCAGAAAGGTAGCACAACCGACTCAGCACGTCCAACTTCTGTGCTCCGATGCGCGAGGCCGTTCCCCGTCGGGCGAATCCTTCCTCGGGCATGGATGTTTGTGCCGTCTTTAGTATAAGGTAGTAGGGACTGATGACCCCGCAGTTAAGTCCCATAAGCTTGACAAACATTTCAATTTTTTTTCTTGAAAGGACTATCCCGCCACCCGAAAAGCCACAATTTGAGCACTTTCAAACTCGCTCAGTTGGCTGTCGGATATAAGAGAGTGCCTGTTTGTTTCATTCGTTGACGTAACACCACAGTCTAACATACACAGTCACGACACTCCCGCAAATTGTTGTTATACACTGCAACAGCAGCGCTCCAAACGGACGGCAAGCTACATTCCTGAATACGATATTGGATGAGTGCGATTAGTATGTTTTATATACTTTTTACATTGGGAAACATGTGTAATTCCATAAAAATAGGTAATCGCCTAAAAGTTTCTCGACATTTGTCTTTCTTAAGTTCCCTTAGGTACCTGACAAGGTACAAAACGGTGCAGTACAGAACAGTTTATTTACGGTTATCTTCTAACGTACAAGCTACTACTAATTTCATTTCTACTAAAAATAAAAAATGGCTAGGACACATCAGAAGAATCGCTCTTTGGCAGAAAGACATCGCTTTTCTACTCAGGAACGTTGAAGTTTCACTACAATTCCAGTAAAATCGGTGAAGGTAGGAAACGTACATAGAATGCAATAACTAACGTATTTAACGTACAAATCAGCCACCGGAGCTGTAACTCAAGGAAAACCGTCACAGACATGGCAATAAAATTGCAAAAGCAAACAAACTGTTTTCCAACAAAGAGTAATCCTATTCCACAATAATTGTTGATACAGCTGAACCACAAACGGTAAGAATCTTCAAAACATTGGCTTTTCAAGCTAAAGTAATTACACTCAAAAGATTATGCGTGTATAAAAAATACGAGTGAGGTGTAGAAATATGTTAATCATTAGACGCCACACCGAATTGATACGCGTAAAAAAAACTGCCTATCATAGTAAGAACAGACCATAATAGAAATTTGTGTTTATATTCTACTTACTTTCAGCTGAATAAGCTGCAAATATTCCCAAATCAAAATCAAATGTTTTTTAAGCTTATGGGACTTAACTGCGGTGTTATCAGTCCCTAAACTTACAAGCTACCTATGAACTACCTCATACTAAAGACGGCACAAACATCCATGCCCGAGGGGGGATTCGAACCCCCGACGGGGAAAGGCCTCGCGCATCGTAGCATAGCGTGTCAATGCGCTTGGCCGCTGCGCCGCGGCCAAAAATACAAATATTCGTAGTATTTTTCATGACGAAGCTGGTGTTTATACCACTGAATCAGTTAAATTTCGGCGGTTTTAAATTAGTTTCCGTATTATGTACGTCTCTTGATATTTTACTAACGCTTGTAACGCAAAAATTATGCAAAATATTTCGTTAATTACCTACAAAAAATTATAAACAAACATCCCTCCTTCGGCGGCTTGCCGATCGCTAGGAGCGCTAGTGTCGTTGCAACTGTCAGTTGGTAACAACTTTCACAACAGTGAGTGTCGCGACTGTATATATTACACTGTGGCAACACTGACAACGGACACCACTGACCTCGAACGCTCGGAACCGCAAGAAACCAAGCCTATAATAACAGACAATCATAAACAAAACAGTGGTGTGTGCCACTTACATACAAACCGTTGCACTGTATCTCAAGTAACATTTTAACAGAGAGAAACAATGTAACAAGATATCATTATCAAAAAGGAAAAATTGCTTATGTTCTTCAAAATTATTTATTGAATTACTAACCGGCTTTTGGCTTCTTAGGCCATAGTCAGGTAACAACTGAATGTCACTAACATTTCGTCACAGACAAGGAGGTTGGTCAGAGATGTGTGACTTACAAATATGTTATTAAATTATACAAGATACAAATTCATATGTTCATAGGAGAGTATTACATTTTCATGGCACTGAATTACATTTACAAAACTATATAAACATCTGATTTTATAAGTAGAGTTTCATAGCTTGAATATTCAGTGATAAAAACAAGGAGGGGGGAGAGAAGGTGGGGCTTGTTACATTGTAAAATAGCACTGAAATGGTAATATTGGATACATTTAATAAACTGATAACAGAAACTTATTTCAGTAGAGGGTGTAAAGGATTTTGGTTTATATTACCATATGACACATTGCAGCACCTGTTGTTTATCGTTGACGCCGTCAGCTCGTCTGCCGTTATTATTATTTTATTTGCTCACCTGCTGTTTTTATTCCTGAAATATTCATTAGTTCACCAGCGTTCTAATGTTTTAAGGGAACAACAGTCTGTTATTTCAAGTTGAATAAAGTGTTTATTGCATCGGTAAAATACGTGACAGTTGCGTTTCCAAGACGTGACTGAGACTAAATCATGACTCGATCTAGACTCAAAGATGCTTATAATGTCCGCGCATTTATACATCGCGGTACGCGCTAGAATAATCTAGAACAAATCTGTTACAGTATAGTTACCTAATATCATTATCTGTTAAGCATAAATGTCTTCATCACACACAACAAATATATAAAATTATTCTACAAAGCCAAAAGCATTTTCATAATAAATCAAAACAGAAATTATTTGTATAGAAAATTACGACTAGATCAGTACCGAATTTGTTTTTATAATTTAGATTTGACAATTTATGGCAATAACAAAACTTTTAGGTAGACAGATCATGACAAATCATTAAGTGGATTACAAAAGACATCAGGAATTGTTAGTGATAAAATCTGTTAACAATATTGTTAGGCCTACAAGGTTTTTTATGAACAGAAATAATTTAACAAAATAATCTCTAAAACAATGTTGTTGTTATGGTAAAGTATTTTAGTAGCATATACGTAGGCAGTCTGTTAATATATTCGAAGTTGTACAAAGCTAGAGCCTCAATTCATACGAAATCTTCACTTATCTTAACAATTCGGTTGCTAGGGGTTAAATTCATTACAAGGGGGAAAGAGAAACTGGATTTGTTTGTTTAATACTAAATTGGCATCCACTGTCATATGCATAGACCAAAGATAAAATAGACTGCGCATGTCCCTATCTCTGCTGTGTTGTGGTTTGAAACCAACATCTAATTGCCCCGAGTCACGTGACCGAGTTTTCCTCATTATGAGCAACAGTTTTCCTCATTTACAGGTGATATCAAGAGTTGATTTTAATAATAAAACGACTTCTCGTATTCCTATTACACATCTAGTAGTAATGGTAACGTAATTTCCTCATATTGTTAATATTAATGCAGTGATTGTCGTGTTTAAATGTCCCATGTGAAAAGTACCGTATTGTCAGTTATTTTTACAAGCAACAGAATTACAAATCCTCGGTGTTTGTGTTAAGCTATGAATCTTTTACTTTTTGTAACTTACGAATGTGATTATCGACGGGAAAATAATTTAAGCTGCTCTTGAGCAAGTTTATATGTCAGCAAGTAAGTCATTTCTTCTGAAAATCTGCTTACAATAACGTTATACAAAACTAAACATTCATACAGACCATTTATTTTCCACATGAAGTCGCTTCTTGGCTAGTGCATGATGATGCTTCTCACTACTATATTATTTAGTGTAAACAGCCAATACTTTGGTTGTTTTACGTTTTGGCATCACGGTCTGTGCCAAAAGTCTTATCATTTACCAGTTTACAGTTTCTTAAATGTATTCAATGTTACTATTGCACAATGTAACAACCCCCACCTCCTCCTCTCCCCCCCTGCTTTTAACATTGAATATTCAAGCTTTGAACCTCTACTTGTAAAATAAGCTTTTTATATATTTTTATATTTCAGTAAATGTAATTCAGTGACATGAAAATGTAACACTCTCATGTGAACATGTGAATTTGTATCTTCTGTGATTTAATAACATTTCTGTCAAGTCGCACATCTGTGACGAAATGTTAGCGACATTCAGTTGTTATCTGATGATAGCCTAAGTAGAAAGCCGGTTAGTAACTCAATAAATAATTTTGCAGATCAGGAATTTTTCCTTTTTGATAATACTACAATGTTCTGTCAAGCACCGACAGAAAATTCAATTAATGTTAACAAGACATCAGTACCACAGGAAGCATATTACATGTAATTTAATGACGCCATTGTACATTACATATTCAAACAGCAGCGCCAAGCCTCTCTGCTTAAGGTACTTCTTATGTCGTAAAACACACATATATAGTAGTACCACACACCCGAAAGTGATTTTATTCGCCCTCAAAGTGCAGATGCGGGATTTCGATGACGTGGTTAAAACAAAATGGGGGAGAACAATGTGCACACTTCACTAAAGCCGCGTTACCACTTTCCAAATCACTTTCACATTAAAGCAAACCAAAGCTACGCTAATTAAATTTTCAAATGATGATGTTGGTAAGACAGTGTCATACCCTAGCTTTCGCCAAGCGTACTGCAACATAGGCTTATACGTAGGAGCAGCAACTTTATTGTAAATCACAGAGTGCACTTTCACCTACCTTCACTTGTGGTTTGGCTCCTTGTAGTCTTACAAATTCAGTAATTCTTCTGATATAGAGCTTATATTGCCGAAAGAAGTAAACATCAAGGATTTGGCAATAGTGTGTGGTTTTCGGTGGCAACATCTTCATCGTAACATCTTTGTTTGGAAAAATTGCTCCTAGAAGGGTACGATCTGTATGACCCGCCCAGGAAACACACAATGATAGGCTCTTTTCATGTGTTACCCGTTCGCAGACGAGTACGGCGTTTGCATGTAAATGACGCACTCCCCTGTTTTGTTTAGGATTGCTTCTTATTCTAAGCATGCTTTCGTGCGTTTCCGAGTGTTCCAGTCAAAGGTGTCCCTTGTGTGCCTTATAGCAGTTGTTGTTGGGTGTTTAAAGGGGACTAAATTGCTGGGTTATCAGACCCATATAGCTGCACACGCACGTTCCATATTAACACGCTGGAGAGGTTGCGATCCAAAAAAACTGTTTTCCTCGTACATAAGCAACTAAAAACCTCGTATTTTGGCTATCAAACCTCGTTGATTGCGTCCGGGGGTGGAGGGGGAGGGGAAGGTTAGCAAAGCACCGCTCACGGTTCAAAAAAAACTCTATACTAGAGATCACTGAATATCAAGCAATTAAAATCTTATTCGACTGCTGAATTTAGCAGGCTTTTGGTAATTTACAAATTTTGAATTAAACAAATAAACTATTCTGCACCAAAAAGGTACATTCTATAACCTCCTTGTTTTGGCCACATTACTCGTCTCGCCAACGCCAGCTGGTAATTAGATGTTAGTTCAAACAGCTACCAGTTGCCAGATTCCAGCAAACTGCTCGATAATTAGTTCTACGCATACGCAGCTTGCTGGAAACTGGCGTAAGGTCAGAACACTAGGGGATACGGCAACGTCAGCATGCTACGCTAATACTGCCATAAGAAAAAAATTTCCCCTTACAGTTATATGATTTTATTTAACTTTTGAAAGTATCAAGGATTTGCAATAGGGCATTATAAATTGAGGTCTGATAAGAATGCACGCTGACCTCTTTACTACGGATTCAGAGGGAAAAAAAAAAAAAAAAAAAAAAAAAAAAAAAAGGAAAGAAAGAAGTAGTTCCTATGTCGGAATCTCGTACGTAACTGCACGAGGTTGACCTTGTTTTCATACCTCGTACAGTGTACCACAAATCTCGTATTTGTACGAGGAACCTCGTACGTATGGCAACCCGGTGACGTTGTCTGCCGCGATGACGTCAGAGGGGAGCCAGAGCCGCCTGCTGTGGCCGCCGGCGGCCACACGGCAGCCAACGTAAAGGGTTCGACATAAAGGCGCCCTGGCAGCTTTTACTTCGTGAACTGTTGGCCGACGAAACTGGAACCATTATCAGTACATATGCTGTCAACCAAGTGGGTGACTTCTGCTATAGTCGGATCAAAATTGACGTCGCCTTTCCAGGTGTACTATTGGCCCACATTAGGTTACGGTAGTAACACTAAAAGTGGGCCTTTCCAATCGTCTTTTGACTGCTCGAAATTTAAATGAAAATAACGGCTTAACTATTCATCTGACACGAAAATTGAATAACCGAATTTGTGGAGGAGAAAATTCTCTACAACTTTGCTCTCTCATGTTTTTTTCATATCTCGTATCGTTTCAGAGATATTTGCAAAAATAACGGCGATTTTGGGATGTCTGTCTGTCTGTCTGTCTGTCTGTCCGTAACGTGTTCCCTGTTTTTAAGACGAACCGATAAACAGATCAGCAGCAAATTTTACAGACATCATTGTAGGCCACCAGAGACCAAAGCCTCCCTTTTTCAAATTTTTCGGGCAAAAAATACGGTAGTAAGACCAAAAAAGCCGTTTGTAATATAATTGTAATTGCAAACGAACCGTTCAACTAACGCGAAAATTGAACAACCTGATTGGTAGAGGGGAAAAGTCTCTAAAACTTCGCTCTATTATGTTTTTTTCATATCTTGCATCGTTGCAGAGATATTTGCAAAAATAACGGCGATTTGACGATGTCTGTCTGTAACGGGTTTCCACTTTTTAGGTCGAACAGTTCAACCGATCGGCACCAAATTTTACAGACATAATTGTTGGTTACCAGAGACCAGAACCTCACTTTTTCAAATATTTCGGACAAGAAATACGTTAGAAATACCAAAAAAAGCCGTTTGTAATGTAATTTTAATTGCAAATAAATCGTTCATCCGACGCGAAAATTGAATAACCGAATTTGTAGAGGAGAAAATTCTCTACAACTTAGCCCGCTTATGTTTTTTTTTTTTTTTTTTTTTTTTTCATATCTCGTATCATTTGAGAGATATTTGCAAAAATAACGGAGATTTGACACCCTCCATTGAATTAACGAAAACCAGCCGTTCGGAGATGTCACTTGACATTCCTCGCCCAGAACTCTCTCTGGCATACGCCGTCTTGCGTTGCGTATTTGATGATTTTCTTATTGTAACTTACACGTTGTTATTTCAAAGCAATGGCGCACTGAAGAATTAACAAAAACACATCGTTCTTCGTACGATAAATGATAATCTCGTGTCTAAAAATGACATATTAGCATCAGTTAAGAACGGCCATCAATAGTATGAGATTAAAGGACATATCTTTTGATTGATAGCAGGAGCGTAGTGGGCAAGGCCTTGGACTATGACGCTAAAGGTCGGTGGTTCAGAACCTACAACTAGCAAAGTTTTTTTTTTTTTCCTAAAAGGGATCAGACACTCTTAATTAATTAATTTTTTATTATTTAGATTATTATTTGGGTCCAAAATGTTAGCAAAAACTTATAAAACTACAAATCTAAAGTGGGCCGTAAAACACGCCAGTGCGATTTTTTTCGGCAGTGAATAAATACGTAAATTTTTTCTATGTATGACTTCTGAATTTGTCATTTCATGCTGTGAGATTACATCGTATGACCCCACAACACATTTCGTAGCACTCACGAGAGTGTCGCGACGCTATACTTCTGCTGTACGGCAGCGAAAACGTCGTGTGTCACACCACACGATGCGGTCATCTGTGCTACAGCTTCTGAGTACCAATGACGGCATTAACCTCAATAAAAGAGAGCCTCGCCGTCCATGTGTGCTGCGTACCGTTGACGTGTTTGTGTGTTACGCAAAAGCACTCACTGCTGAAGAATTCGCTCCATCTCGAGAAAAGCGGGAGTACCGGATTCGAGTCCCAGTCTGACAGAAAATGTTCATTTGTCACAAATTTATTGAAGAAGCTTGTCAACCCAGCTAAAAGTCGGAATATCCCGTAAATGGTGCATAAATATCCTATTATTGATTGGAGATCTTTCAGGTGCGCTGACACATTAAGTCTTGTCGTTATTGGGAAATGATGCCCATCATTTTAACTAATTTTATATTCTTCAAAATGAAATGGCAAGATCGCGAATTAATAATTTACTGAATGACGACATCCTATTCATAGATGGCAATACATGTTTGTGTCATGGATGTCATCTTACCTTGTGAATCTATTCCTACGATTCGTCCATGATTCTTTCTGGTCTGCGACAACACGAATCTTACACACAATGCCAAAAAGTAAACAATATGGGTATCATTCTCGAAATATGGGTATCGATGTTTTTTGTATTTTTTTTACTATTAAAATAACAATCAGCCAAAGCCATACGATTCAACTCTCAAAAACTGACATAATCTTTCAAGTTTTGCAAGTGCATATAAATACATATTATGATAACATTAATTACTTCTTCTGTCGACGTAGCTCATTTGGTAGCGTTGTAGGTTGTATAATTAGTGAACGTAGCTCACGTAATTCGAATCTAGCTGTAATCTTATAATTTTTTTTTCGTTCTGTTCGAATACTACAGCCATTGAAAAATAAATTTCATTAAAGGTATGGTAGTTAACAATATCTAATCGTTATAAAATACTTATTATAAAATTACATAGTTTCAGGAAATACGTCCATATAAATAAACTTTAAAAATCAAAACCCGTCTCTAACAGCGTCGGCGCCAGGATGGGCCCGGGCCCACCCAAATTTTTATTTCCCACCTAAATAAGTCACACAAATTTCAAAATCAAAATAAACTGTATTTTTTAAAATTAAGTAAATAGTATACTGTTGTATTCATATGGCAACCCACTCTGTTAAAGTGTTAACCGATTTCGTGTTGTTCTATATTCAAGACGTAAAATGAAACAAATACACTTGAAGCGGACCTATTGGTTGATCCGTGAACGCAAACGAACTAGTCGATCAATAATCGCACTAACGGTTTTTCCCCGTTTATATTTAACATTTGTGCATATGTTTTACAGTTTGCATTAATGGTAAGCAATAGAACCATACAGACATCATCAAGGCCTGGCTTTTGTTTCTTGTAGTGATTTGTGCGTTTATTCGTGTATTGTTAAAATTAACTAGCAACGCGGCAAAACGGCGTAGTATATCAGATTTCTGCAGTCGGCAACAAAAGGTCTCTCTCTCCATTCCAAGCATTAATTCCGACTTGTAGGGTCTGCTACTTTGCTGCATCTCTTCCATTTCTTTCGGTCGTCGACATCTTCTTGCCTTAAACCAACAGCGTCCATGTCTGCCCTGATGTTGTCAGTCCATCTCTTTACTGGTCTTCCTCGTGGTCTTGTTCCTCCTGGGTTTATGTGGAGTGCTGTCTTCGCAACCGAGTTGTCCTGCTTTCTGATGACATGGCCGTACCAGCGGAGATGGGCTTCCCTCAGTTTGCCTGTGATGGGCGCCACACTAAACTTTTGCCGGACTTCCGTATTTTTTTACATGATCACATAAGTTAGGGTCAGCCCCGTGGACCAACGAAGAATCTTTATCTCCATCTGCTCCTGTTGTTTCGTCATAGGATGACACTCAGTCCCATAGATTGCAGCTGGGCGTACCATGGTTTTGTAAACTTTCGTTTTTAGACGTTGAGGTATCTTTTTATCGCAGAGGACTCCAGTGACCTGTCTCCACAAGCTGCATTCATTCTCGTCCGAGTATCGAGAGTTGTATCACAGTCTGAGATGACAACGGACCCCAGGTACTTAAAATGCATGGTCTTCTGCAGGTCTTCTTCCCCAAAACTTACGGTGCCTCTGGTTTGGGAGCCGCATTCTAAGTATTTAGTCTTCTGGACATTGAGTTGCAGTCCATTTTCAGCCAGTCCCTCCTTCCACGTTTGAACCTGGTGTTGGAGTTCTGGTCGGGTTTGTTCGGCAAGTACCGCATCATCGGCATAAAGAAGGGTCTACGGATGTGAAGTCTGTATATCAGCTGTTGCCTTATCCATGCTGAGGATAAATAGTAAAGGTCAAAGGGCAGAACCTTGATGAACACCCATGATCTGCCCGAAGGGCGAGAGATACCAACAGGACTCCGAACAGCACTAGTGGAATTGCGGTACAGAAGTTGCACCCAGCTTACATACTCTTCAGGGACGCCATGACAACGAAGAGATCGCCAGATAAGATCATTTGTGATACGGTCAAAAGCATTTTCTAGGTCTAGAAATGCCATGTGTACACTCTTCTGCCACTCTCTCTGTGCTTTTCCATCAAAATGCGTGTGTTATGGATAACATCGATGGTACTGCATCCCTTAACAAATACGCACTTTTTTGTGTTACAAAGACAATACTTCTGAGTCTCCTATCAAGTACACGTTCAAATATTTTTAAAGTGTGACAGAGGAGTCGAATAGGATGATAAGTCGAGCATTCATTCACGTCTCCTTTTCCCTTCCAGATTGTAACTGTTATACTAGTTCTCCATACTTGTGGAAGTTGTTTTTCGACGACGATTCGGTCGAAGAGTGAAGCAAGAAATTCTGAAGCAGGCTTCCCGAGCATTTCCAGATTTCTGCTGGTAGCTCATCTGGGCTAGTTGCTTTTTCGGTTTTCATCTTGCTGATGGCAAGCATTACTTTTTCAGGTCTAATTGAGAGGACAGGTTCCAGGGTAGGATCAGGTCAAGTAATTGGCAACAAAAAGCTATTGATTCAACATATCTGTCAGTAAGTGCAGAAACTGCAGGTGTTAGTTTCCATGATGCATAATGTGAACTAGAAGAAAGTGTGTTTGCTGATGGTGAAATGGAAATAGAAAGAGAATTAAATGAGAACCTAGGTAACAATGAAGGTAAAGATTAATTTTTACTTTCTAGCAGTAGCAGTAATGCTAATTCCTCTGCTTCAATGTGTGACATATCTACGAAAGCTGCTGATGGACGAAAACAAACTCTATTAAATTTCCTTCTCGCTTCTTTGGAGACGAAAAAACACATTTTCACCCAGGTTGGTACAAAATTCACTCATGAATGGAATTAGGTATCTAAAATGATTTTGCATTTTGTTTCATCTCTCGATTTTTCTGTCCCCAGATTCAACGCCACTAAAATCAAATTGATTGGTTTTGTAAGTGATTTTTTCATCAGTTGGAAAAGAGAAACAGAATCTAATTCTGGCTTTAAGCAGCATGAGAACAACTCCACACACAAAAACGCCGTTGCTGCTTGGGAGTCTTTCAAAAATTTGAAAAGTAAGTTTGGAGGGAATTAATCAATTTCTTCTCTGCCAGATGAAACGTAAGTTCTAGTAGTTCATGAAAATACCGATGTCCTTTGATGTAATGCCCTTCAAGAAATAGCTCAAAGAAGTCATAATGAATCGAAAGATAGTGCAAATAACGGATTTTTTTAGTTAATGGAACTTATATTGAAAAAACATATCCAAGTTCTTGGAAAAAAACTTACCTAAAAGGAAAAAAATATACACATCATGAAATACAAAATTAAATTCTTACCACTATGAGCAACACTGTGATAGTAAAGACCTCAGAGGAAATGAAAGAAGCGCAGTATTTTGCTGTAATTGTTCACGAATCAAACATTTTTTTCAAAAACTAACAATCAATTGTCATTCGCAATTATTAGATGGTAATATTTAGGAAAGGTTTCTAGGCTTTGAACCTGCAGAAAAATTTGATGCTTCTTATTTCTTAGTCTGCGTTAAAAAGAAATTAGCAAACTGTGGAATTTATTTAAATAACTGTGATGCACTCCCATGAACCACAGACATTGCCGAGGTGGGGTGGCTTGCGTGCCTCAACGATACAGATAGCCGTACCGTAGGTGCAACCACAGCGGAGGGGTATCTGTGGAGAGGCCGTTATTTTTCCCGAGGACATGCAGCTCTACTGTATGAACATATGATGATGGCATCCTCTTGGGTAAAATATTCCGGAGGTAAAATAGTCCCCCATTCGGATCTCCGGGCGGGGACTACTCAGGAGGATGTGATCATCAGGAAAGACAATACTGGCATTCTACGGGTCGGAGCGTGGAATGTTAGATCCCTTAATCGAGTAGGAAAATTAGAAAATTTAAAAAGGGAAATGGATAGGTTGAAGTTAGATATAGTGGGGATTAGTGAAGTTCGGTGGCAGGATGAACAGGATTTCTGGTCAGGTGAGTATAGGATTATAAATACAAAATCAGTTGGGGCTATTACAGGAATAGGTTTGATAATGAATAAGAAAATTGGTGTGCGAGTAAACTACTATCAGCAACACAGTGATCGCATTATCGTTGTCAAGATAGATACGAAGCCAACACCGACAACAGTAGTACAGGTTTATATGCCAACTAGCTCTGCCGATGATGAGGAAATCGAAGAAATATATGAGGAGCTAAAGGAAATTATTCAGACAATTAAGGGAGAGGAAAACTTAATTGTTATGGGAGATTGGAATTCGGTAGTAGGACAAGGAAGGGAAGGGAAGATAGTAGGTGAATATGGTCTGGGCAAAAGGAATGAAAGAGGAAGCCGCCTGGTAGAATTTTGCACAGAACATAATTTAGTTATAACAAACACTTGGTTTAAAAATCGCAAAAGAAGATTGTATACGTGGAAGAGACCAGGAGACACCGGGAGATACCAGATAGATTTTATAATGGTAAGACATAGATTTCGGAACCAGGTTTTAAAGTGTAGGACATACCCAGGGGCAGATATAGACTCTGACCATAACTTGTTGGTTATGAACTGTAGGCTGAAACTGAAGAAACTACAAAAAGGTGGGAAAATAAGGAGATGGGACCTGGATAAATTGAAGGAACCTGAAGTTCTTAAGAGTTTCAGAGAGAGCTTTAGGCAACAATTGATAGAAACAGGGGAAAATAAAACAGTAGAGGAGGAATGGGTAAAATTGAGAGATGAAATAGTGAAGGCAGCAGGGGACAAAATAAGTAGGAAGGCAAGACCTACAAAAAATCCTTGGATATCACAGGAGATACTAAATTTAATCGATGAAAGGAGAAAATATAAAAATGCAGTAAATGAAACAGGCAAAATGGAGTACAGACGACTTAGAAATGAGATCGACAGGAAGTGCAAAATGGCTAAGACGGAGTGGCTAGAAGGGAAATGCAAGGATGTAGAAGAATGTATAAATAGGGGAAAAATAGATACAGCCTACAGGAAAATAAAAGAAACATTTGGAGATAAGAAAAACAGCTCTATGAATATCAAGGACACTGATGGAAAACCAGTTCTCAGCAATGAAGGTAAAGCTGAAAGGTGGAAAGAGTATATAGAGGGGCTCTACAAAGGAAATGAACTTAGAGACAATATTGTAGGAAGGGAAGAGGATGTAGATGAAGATGAAATTGGAGATACTGTACTGAGAGAAGAATTTGACAAAGCCATGAAAGATCTAAGTCGAAACAAGGCCCCTGGAGTAGATGATATTCCCTCAGAGCTACTGAAGTCTCTGGGAGAACCAGCCATGACAAAATTGTTTCACCTGGTGTGTAAGATGTATGAGACAGGTGAAGTACCCTCAGACTTTAAGAAAAATGTTATAATTCCCATTCCAAAGAAAGCAGGAGCAGACAGGTGTGAAAACTACAGAACCATCAGTTTAATAAGTCATGGTTGCAAAATATTAACACGAATTATATACAGAAGGATGGAAAAGCTGGTAGAAGCCGACCTCGGGGAAGACCAGTTTGGGTTCAGGAGAAATGTAGGAACACGGGAGGCAATACTCACTTTACGGCTTATCCTAGAAGATAGATTAAGAAAAGGCAAACCTACATTTCTAGCTTTTGTAGATTTGGAGAAGGCTTTTGACAATGTTGATTGGAATAAACTCTTTCAAGTTCTGAAGCAAGCAGGAGTAAAATATAGGGAACGTAAGGTTATTTACAACTTGTACAAAAACCAGACAGCGGTAGTCAGAGTTGAAGGGCATGAAAGGGATGCAGTGGTTGGGAAGGGAGTAAGACAGGGTTGTAGCCTTTCTCCAATGTTATTCAATTTGTACATTGAGGAAGCAATAAAGGAAAGCAAGGAGAAATTTGGAGAAGGAATTAAAGTTCAGGGTGAAGAATTAAAAACTTTGCGTTTTGCCGACGACATAGTAATTCTGGCAGAGACAGCAAAGGACCTGGAAGAGCAGTTAAACGGAATGGACAGTGTGCTGAAAGGTGCATATAAGATGAAGATTAACAAGAGTAAAACTAGGGTAATGGAGTGCAGTGTAAGAAAATCAGGTGATGCTGAAGGAATTAGATTGGGTAACGAAGCAATAAAGGAGGTAGAGGAGTTTTGTTACTTGGGCAGTAAAATAACAAATGATGGTCGCAGTACAGGGGATATAAAATGCAGAATGGCAATGGGTAGAAAAGCGTTCTTGAAAAAGAGAAATTTGTTAACATCGAATATTGATTTAAGCCTAAGGAAGTCCTTTCTGAAGGCATTTGTATGGAGTGTTGCCTTGTATGGGAGTGAGGCATGGACGATAAACAATGCGGACAGGAAGAGGATTGAGGCTTTTGAAATATGGTGCTACAGAAGAATGCTGAAAGTTAGGTGGGTGGATCGTGTAACTAATGAGGAGGTACTGAACAGAATTGGGGAGAAAAGAAATCTCTGGCATACGTTGACTAAAAGAAGGGATAGATTGGTAGGACACATTCTTAGACATCAAGGAAGTGTGAATTTAGCGTTGGAGGGAAGTGTGTGGAGTAAAAACCGCAGAGGAAGACCAAGAGATGGATACAGTAAGCAGATTCAGACAGATGTAGGTTGCCGTTCTTATGTGGAGATGAAGAGGCTGGCTCAGGATAGGGTATTGTGGAGAGCTGCATCAAACCAGTCTCCGGACTGAAGACCACAACAACAACAACAGCACGTATGATGGAGCTGCAGCTATGAGCGATTCCTGTGCAGTTGTGCAGTCTTTTTTAAGCAGAGAAGTCCTATAAGCTATGTTACACGTTTGATGGAGCTGCAGCTATGAAAGGTTCTTGTGGAGATGTTCAAGCTCTTTTACGCAGAGAAGTGCCACAAGCCATCTACACACAATGTATGAATCACAAGTTGAATCTTCTCATAGTAATAACTTGCAAAGGTATCAAGTCAGTTGCAGTCAATCAGGGTAGCTTTGTACCAGTCGGGGTATCTTTGTACCACTTAATATTTGGGTTCCACCTATTGGCAATATTTTTTGCTAAAGGTAATTTTTAATACCTCTGTTTTAAATAATTCCCCAGGAGGTGGAACATCAGCCATACGAAAGCCAAATATTAAGTGGTATAAAGATACCCTGGCTGGTAAAAAGTTAAATTCTTTTATTGTATTTTATTTTTTGACATCGCAGGTACTCGCAGTGCATCAAATGTTTGCCACACAAAAGAAGATTCTAAAAGTGGAATTATAAATGTTACGTGATTGTAGATGGTTCAGTCAGTATGCTTCATGTTTGGCTTTGAAGAAGACAATTGAAACTATTGTTGTAAATGCAGTAAATATGCTGGCAGAAAATTCATTTAAAAAAATCTCAAAGGGTATCACTCAAATTCTGGCGATGAACAGGACACAGTAGAGAACTGGCTATTGTTACACCCACAGGAATTTTGAAAACAGGGAATCCTTCGGCTTGTTAAACAATGGGAGACTTATGCTCAGGCCTTTGGTGATTACGTTTGCCGCGTGGGAGTATCCGAGCGATCTGGAACGCCACGTTGCGGATCGCACGGCCTCCCGCGTCGGAGGTTCGAATCCTCCATCGAGGATGGATTTTTGTGCTATCTTTAGTATAAGTTAGTTCATAAGTGGTTTGTAAGTTTAGGAACTGATGACCCCGCAGTTAAGTCCCATGAGCTTTACAAACATTTGAACATTTATTTGATTACGTTTGAATACAGACTTCAATTATACCCAAAGGGTCGTTTTGTACCATTTCATTTGAATATCCCTCGTAGACAATCTGAAACAAATTTATGGATCAGACTCCGGGTTCACGTGTTATGAAAAGAGCGTGTAGATGTAGCAACAAAAGAAAAAGGTGCTTAATTCCCACAGATCCATCTTCTCTTGGTAGAATTCGGAAGTTGCCAAATCATCTGGGTAAAATGCTTGTGATTTGCTGAATAAAGACAGTCTTTAACCTGTACAAGCTGCTGCTTACAATTCATAATTTTTCTTTATGTTTTATGTATAGTAGACAGTGGACACGAGACTCGGAGACATTTTACTTTAAACTCTGGAATAATTAAAGAAATCACTTGTCTAATTGCAAAAGTAAAAATTTTATGGATAAACAAATATTACTGCCATTGGTACAACATTATTTATGTAATAGTGTATCATTAGAGGCAGAAATTTTGATATTAAAAAAAAAATTATCATAAAACATGAACAGCAAATCGCGGTCAAGACTGATAATTTAATTGAATTGCTCAAGTTTTGAGAGCGATATAAATTTGCGTTACATGATTTGTACTAATTAAGTCAAATAACTGTGGTTATTCCTACATCCTCTTCATTATGTGGAAAAACATTTTCGTATATGTGTCATGTAAAAGTTATTTAAGGAATTCAATGACTCATGAACGCCTAAGTTATTTGTCTGCTCTTGCAATAGTAAATTATTTATTAAGGAGAGGAAGGAAGAAGTATTAGGAGGGAAAGAATTGACTTTAGCTGCTTAGGACGAGGTGTGTTTTTTAAGTAAGTGCCGTTTAGAAATTTAAAACAAAAAAGACGTGCTAAGATATTCCAATAATTTTATTATTACATGAAAGCCTATACCTTAATCTACTTTTCTACATAATTTCCATCCATATTGAGGCACTGATCATAACGTTGTACCAGTTTTTGAATATCCTCCTCATAGAAGTCTGCCGCCTGACTTGTTAACCACTGCATCACAACTTTTTTGATTTCGTCATCGTCTTCCTCGGTCACAATGCCATACAAAACACTACGATAAACATTATGAAAGTCATCCCGCAAGGAGGAAATCGTAAAGCGTCTGTTTTCTCTCACTTTATTGTCCACTTCCTGCACCAAACTTTCATTAACGACCGAAGGACGCCCACACCGTTGTTCATCATGCACATTTGTGCGGCCATCTTTAAATGTTCTCACCCACTTTCTTACCATTCAATCACTCATAATTTTTCCCCGTAAACTTCAGAGATCTCACGATGAATATCGATCACTTTTAGGCCTTTATCTCTAAGAAATGTTATAACAGCCCGTACTTCACAGTCAGCGGGACTCACGATTATGGAGGCATCTTAAACACTCAGAACACAACGTAAACAAGGAAGAATCAGACTGTAATGGCGTCAGTGTGTAGACAACACATGTAGGTACCCAGTGCGCATAAATAATTGAGATACCTTAGCACGTATCTTTTTAATTTCTAAATGGTACTTACTTAAAAAACACACCTCGTACATTGAAATTATACGATTGCGAGATGTGAGCCCTGTCAGCAATCGAAATCCGTTTCCCACTTCGGACCAGCGGTCCCCTTAACCACTTGCACCCCGTGCTCGCCTCCCGTCCGTCTCAAACTACCACTAGTCGCACGCTGTAGCGGTCCCATCTTCCATGCCCTCTTATGCTCGCCATTTCGAATACCCGTACGAGGTCGAACGTGTGGCCGCATCTGCGGTGAAGCAGGCCTAAATGAACCAAACGCAGTCTTCGCACATAAATAAGTAACAGCTGACAAATGCTCCTGCCAGAGCACAGAACAGGCGAAAATGTTCTCTGACACAAAAATGTGGAAACAGCTGCCTCAGTCCTCATTCCGACTTCCTCGCCAAAAATTTTGGCATGCGAATATATTCGCGCACTTTTAGCGCATAACTTTGTAAATACTTTCGCCCAGTTAAGCCGTCATAGTCAGCAATGTCGTCTCACTGTCAGTGTCTATATATGCCTCTGCCCGTTTGTTTGCTGTCTCTCCCACTGCCGTTTTCTGTGTCAAACTTTCAATGTCTTCATCCCTTTCCCTCGCGATTTCTCACCGCTGTCTGTTTCTACCACTTTCATCGTCTCTCTGCCCCACTGACGTTGTCCCATTCACTTCCTGTCCTCTTGCCAGTATCCTTTCTTTCTCAGAGTCGGTTTTCATTGTCTTCAATCCCGATTGTCTCCTTTACACATATGTCCGTGGGGATGGTTTGCTTGGGGTTTGACCTTTAGACCGAAAAACTTTAGCACGCGGGTACTGGGGATGGGATGAATTGCACAAATTGTTTCGTGATATAGTATTGGAGAGCCGTACGCTCATGCTTTATGTATGGTCTCCATTCGCCTCAGTTTCCCGCTGTTTTCTCTTTTGCTCCAATTGCTACTATCTGCACAGTGGCGTAGCTACCATAGGGCTAGGCGGGGCAGTGCCCCGGGGCCCCCGAGATCAAGGGGCCCCTCGGCCTCCGTGGGAAAAGTTCAGAAAAAGTTACAGTAGAGCGTCGTTTTTTATTTTTATGTATTTATTTACCTTCCCACCCTACCGTCCATCAATTCCCCCTCCCGTCAAACTAAGCTTCCTGGGCCAGAGGGTGCCGGAACATTGCTTCTAGTGGGTCCTACTGACAGGCCAAGCCGACAGTCGCTGAGTAAACAGTCGGCACACTCCAGTCGGCAGAAGTACAGTAGTTGCAACATCAATCAAAGCTGCTCACAGCAACAGCTGCGGTTTCCAAGTGTTGCGGCGTGCCGCTCGGCGCAATGTGAAGGATCGCGCGACTCCAAATACTGTATAAATACATTTACTGTACAGTACTTCTTATTGGCAAATATAAGTGTACAGTTGGATTACACGAATAATCGGTTTTCCGAACATCCATGTCCCCCAATTACACTTCGGATAATCGACGTTCTACTGTAGATAATATTTTAGCTGAATGAAGGATTTTCGACCTTTAACTTTTTGAACACCGCCAACAAGCTTCAAACGCACGAAGTGAAATCCAAAAATTATTCCCAACTCAAAGAATATAAACATAAAAAGGTATTGCTTGTTCGTTAAGACGTGCACCCTGCCACCTGCTGAATTACTAACAGTGTGTGACAATACTGTTCATGGTTTGATTCGCGGCAGGGAACATATTTTCGTGGTTGAGTAAAACCCTCATTGTTCATTTTTACTAGCTTCTGCCTGCGACTTCATTAACCTAGTATGGAGCAACTTCGAAAACTATTCCATGGTAGTTTTATCTGTATGTCCTACCCAGGTCCAACTCTATCCCTCTCCAAAATTTCATCCAAATCCATCCACTAGTTTCTGCTTGAAAGCATACTTAACTTTCACAATTATAATTATATTAGAGAGTACGATTAAATATTATTATCTGCTGCGTAACACACAGTAATTTACTTAAGAGTATTTAGGTTTGCCTTATTATGTCTTCCAGTAAGCGATAAGGACCTTATGAAGTAGTATTGCATCTGTATAGTTCATAGGCGCCGATTACGGGTATGCTCGGTTGCTCAAGCATACCCCAAACTCTGAAAATTATTTTAGTAGTTACTACAACGGGAAAACAGGTTCAAATGGTCGCAAAAGCTGCCCATTAGTTTGGAAAGGTGAAACTGAAATTAATGGCTGTTAATTTCTTTACTGTGTGTTAAAAACAGTCGCAGGTTCCTACACAAATACCTGTCGGGGGGGGGGGGGGGGCGGAGGCCGGCAACCAACTCGCCCCTATTGGAAACGCCACTGAGCATACCCCAAGATTTTCAAAATTCGGCGCCTGTGGTATAGTTTCAGTTTAGAGAGGGCCCCAACGCCATTTTTGCCCCGGGGCCCTTGGTGTAGTAGCTACGCCACTGTATCTGCATCTTAGTTTGCTGTTGCCACTGTTCCTGACTTTCGACATCTCGTTTCGCTTCCCACTGCTGTTTTCATGCATATGCCATTCTCCTGAATTCATCATATATGTTTCTTCATATATGGCTCTCTCTGCCTGTTGCACTGTCTCTGTCCTACACACATTCAGCCGAAAAAAGCGCGAATATGTTCGCGTGCCAAAAGTTTGGTGAGGAAGTCGGAATGAGGATTGAGGCAGCCGGTTCCACACTTTTGTTTCAGAGAACATATTCGCCTTTTCTGTGCTCTGGCAGGAGCATTATTCAGCTGGTTCACGTCTTTTTCCTGTTACATCAGAGTGTACTGCTTATATAACATGAAATCAATGGCGAGTAAAATTTGGGTAGTATAATATTAGAACGCATCGTAAAAATTTCGACGATTTGCCATGAATAGAAGTGTAGATTTGCCAATGCACCCAGTTGGATCTTTTGATACCAAAAATTCTGATTTTTGTAGCGTATCGCTACATAAGAGTGTACTGCTTATATAACATGAAATCAATGGTGAGTACAATTTGGGTAGTGTAATATTAGAACGCATCGTAAAAATTTCGACGATTTGCCATGAATAGAAGCATAGATTTGCCAATGCACCCAGTTGGATCTTTTAATACCAAAAATTCTGATTTTTGTAGCGTATCGCGATAACGAACACACCTTTCCAAAAACGGGAAACGGATTTTCCACATAAACACCTAAACAACATACACAAAATATTTTAGTCATTTCCTATTCCTCAAGATACGTTACCTCACAATCAGAAATAGCGTTTTCGAACCTATTACTGTCGCATGCTGTCATTCATGGACCGATATCTCAAGAACCACATCAGATATCATTCTGCTCTAAACTTTAAATAAAATTTCGGTATATCATTTATATTTCATACACAGCTATGTGTAATGTAAAATCAACCATACGATATGTCTACGCAAGGTGTTTTTTACCTCTGCAAACTCTTTAAAATATGTTGCAATAGTTCACTAAACCGGATGCTGCATATTAACTATGAAGTAAACGAAAACAAAAATCACCCCTTCATCGACCGAAGATTTCAATCTTTAAGATGTTCAAAAATCAAATTTTTTCGACGAGTACCTTTTTTCAAATCGCGTGGTAAGTTTCAGAGCTGTCAGAACGCCGTCTTTCAGCACAATACGCAATACGCAATACGCAATATCTCAACGATGCAGATAGCCATACCGTAGATGCAACCACAGCGGAGGGGTATCTGTGGAGAGGCCAGACAAACGTGTGGCTCCTGAAGAGGGGCAGCAGCCTTTTCAGTAGTTACAGGGGCAACAGTCTGGATGATTGACTGAGCTGGCCTTGTAACATCAGCTAATGTGGCTTTGCCACACACCTACTGCGAACGGCTGAAAGCAAGGGGAAACTACAGCCGTTACTTTTCCCGATGGACATGCAGCTCTACTGTATGAACATATGATGATGGCATCCTCTCGGGTAAAATATTCCGGAGTTAAAATAGTCCCCCATTCGGATCTCCGGGCGGGGACTACTCAGGAGGATGTTGTCATCAGGAAAGACAATACTGGCATTCTACGGATCGGAGCGTGGAATGTTAGATCCCTTAATCGGGTAGGAAAATTAGAAAATTTAAAAAGGGAAATGGATAGGTTGAAGTTGGATATAGTGGGGATTAGTGAAGTTCGGTGGCAGGATGAACAGGATTTCTGGTCAGGTGAGTACAGGATTATAAATACAAAAGCAGTTGGGGGTATCACAGGAGTAGGACTGATAATGAATAAGAAAATAGGAATGCGGGTAAACTACTATAAGCAGCACAGTGATCGCATTATCATTGTCAAGATAGATACGAAGCCAACACCGACAACAGTAGTACAGGTTTATATGCCAACTAGCTCTGCCGATGATGAGGAGATCGAAGAAATATACGAGGAGCTAAAGGAAATTATTCAGACAATTAAGGGAGATGAAAACTTAATTGTGATGGGAGACTGGAATTCGGTAGTAGGAAAAGGAAGAGAAGGAAAAATAGTAGGTGAATATGGACTGGGCAGAAGGAATGAAAGAGGAAGTCGCCTGGTAGAATTTTGCACGGAACATGATTTAATCATAACAAACACGTGGTTTAAGAATCACAAAAGAAGGTTGTATACTTGGAAGAGACCAGGAGACACCGGAAGGTATCAGATAGATTTTATAATGGTAAAACATAGATTCCGGAACCAGGTGATAAACTGTAAGACATACCCAGGGGCAGATATAGACTCTGACCATACCTTGTTAGTCATGAACTGTAGGCTGAAACTGAAAAAATTACAAAAAGGTAGTAAAATAAGGAGATGGGACCTGGATAAATTGAAGGAAAATTAGTTCTTAAGAATTTCAGAGGAGCTTTAGGCAACAATTAGCAGAAACGGGGGAAAATAAAACAGTAGAGGAGGAATGAGTAGCATTGAGAGATGAAATAGTGAAGGCAGCAGAGGACAAAATAGGTAGGAAGGCAAGACCTACAAAAAGTCCTTGGATATCACAGGAAATACTAAATTTAATTGATGAAAGGAGAAAATATAAAGATGAAGTAAATGAAACAGGAAAAATGGAGTACAGACGACTAAGAAATGAGATTGACAGGAAGTGCAAAATGGCTAAGCAGGAGTGGCTAGAAGCCAAATGCAATTCTGTAGAAGAATGTATAAGAAGGGGAAAAGTAGATACCGCCTAAAGGAAAATAAAAGATACATTTGGGGACAAGAAAAGCAACTCTACGAATATCAAGAACTCAGATGGGAAACCAGTTCTCAGCAAAGAAGGGAAAGCTGAAAGGTGGAAAGATTCCGTAGAGCAGCTCTACAAAGGAAATTAACTTAGAGACGATGTTGTAGGAAGGAAAGAGGAAGTAGATCAAGATGAAATAGGAGATACTATACTGAGAGATGAATTTGACAGAGGCCTGAAAGACCTAGGTCGGAACAAGGCCCCAGGAGTAGATGACATACCCTCAGAGCTCCTAAAGTCTCTGGGAGAGCCAGCCATGACAAGATTACTTGAACTGGTCTGTAGGATGTATGAGACAGGAGAAATGACCTCAGACTTTAAGAAAAATGTAATAATCCCCATTCCAAAGAAAGCAGGCGGAGACAGGTATGAAAATTACAGAACCATTAGTTTGATAAGTCATGGTTGCAAAATTTTAACACAAATTATCTACAGGAGAATGGAAAAGCTGGTAGAAGCTGACCTCGTGGAAGATCAGTTTGGATTCAGGAGGAACGTAGAAACCCGGGAGGCAATACTCACTTTACGTCTTATCTTAGAAGATAGATTAAGGAAAGGCAAACCTACATTTTTAGCTTTGGAGAAAGCTTTTGACAATGTTGACTGGAATACACTCTTTCAAATTCTGAAGTCAGCAGGGGTAAAATACAGGGAAAGGAGAGTTATTTACAACTTGTACAAACGCCAGACCGCAGTTATTAGACTCGAAGAGCATGAAAGGGAAGCATCAGTTGGGAACGGAGTAAGATAGGGTTGTAGCCTTTCTCCGATGTTGTTCAATTTGTACATTGAGCAAGTTATAAAGGAAAGCAAGGAGAAATTTGGTGAAGGAATTAAAGTTCAGGGGGAAGAATTAAAAACATTGTTTTTTTTTTCGACGACATAGTAATTCTGTCAGATACACCAAAAGACCTGGAAGAGCAACTGAACGGAATGGACAGTGTGCTGAAAGGTGCATATAAGATGAACATTAACAAGAGCAAAACTAGGGTAATAAAGTGCAGTCTAAGAAAATCGGTTGATGCTGAAGGAATTAGATTAGGTAACGAAGCAATAAAGGAGGTAGATGAGTTTTGTTACTTGGGCAGTAAAATAACAAATGATGGTCGCAGTACAGAGGATATAAAATGCAGAATGGCAATGGGAAGAAAAGTATTTTTGAAAAAGAGAAATTTGTCAACATCGAATATTAATTTAAGCCTAAGGAAGTCCTTTCTGAAGGCATTTGTATGGAGTGTTGCCTTGTACGGGAATGAAACATGGACGATAAGCAGTGCGGTCAGGAAGAGAATAGAGGCTTTTGAAATGTGGTGCTACAGAAGAATGCTGAAGATTAGGTGGGTAGATCGCATAACTAATGAAGAAGTACTGAACAGAATTGGTGAGAAAAGGAATTTTTGGTATACCCTGACTAAAAGAAGGGATCGCTTGGTAGGACACATTCTTAGACATCGAGGAATCGTAAATTTATCATTGGAGGGAAGTGCGTGGGATAAAAATCGCAGAGGGAGACCAAGAGACGCGTATAGTAAAAAGATTCAAGTGGATGTGGGTTGTCGTTCTTATGAGGAGATGAAAAGGCTTGCTCAGGATAGGGTATTGTGGAGAGCTGCATCAAACCAGTCTCCGGACTGAAGACCATAACAACAACAACATCAGGAATATCGTCAAATCCCTTTCCTTTCAAAGCGAGTTTGAGTCAAGAGCATAAGGAAACGTATTGAGAATTAAGATTCGAAGAGTATGATGGATGTTCAAGTTACACGAAAACGCTCAACAATTTCGTCAAACAGTTCCCGAAAAAAAAGAAGGCGGTGGTGCAACTTCAACATCTACCATACTCGCCGGACCTCGCTTTGAAAGGAAAGAGATTTGACGATATTTCAGACATTCAGTGAAACGTTACAAGCCTTTTGAACACCATCCCAAAGGAAGACTTCGCGCAAAGTTTCCAGGACATGCATTGCAGAGTTAAGCGGTAGTTATGGCAGGTGAGTATTTCGAAGGACAGTAAGGTTAGTTTATAGTTCACCTACATTAATGTTACAGGACTATTCACCGAACTTTATTGTCAGATGTTGTATATTTTTGAATATATGCAGAATTGTGATACAGAATTAGTTTTTTCGTTTCATATTTTCAGAGGGGGCTTTAGGCAACAATAGACAGCAACGGGCGGAAATAAAACAGTAGAAGAAGAATGGGTAACATTGAGAGATGAAATAGTAAAGGCAGCAGAGAACAAAATAGGTAGAAAGGCAAGACCTACAAAAAATCCTTGCATACCAAGGTAAATACTAAATTTAATTGATGAAAGGAGAAAATATAAAAATGCAGTAAATGAAACAGGCAAAATGGAGTACATAAGATAGATTAAGAAAAGGCAAACCTACATTTTTAGCTTTTGTAGATTTGGAGAAAGCATTTGACAATGTTGACTGGAATACACTCTTTCAAATTCTGAAGTCAGCAGGCGTAAAATACAGGGAAAGGAGAGTTATTTACAACTTGTACAAAAGCCAGACCGTAGTTGTTAGACTCGAAGGGCATGAAAGGAAAGCATCAGTTGGGAAGGGAGTAAGACAGAGTTGTAGCCTTTCTCCAATGTTATTCAATTTGTATATCGAGCAGGCGGTGAAGGAAAGTAAGGAAAAATTTGGAATAGGGATTAAAGTTCAGGGGGAAGAAATAAAAACATTGCGTTTTGCTGATGACATTGTAATTCTGTCAGAGACAGCGAAGGACCTGGAAGAGCAGTTGAATGGAATGGACAGGGTGTTGAAGAGAGCGTATAAAATGAACATTAACAAGAGCAAAACAAAAATAATGGAATGCGGTCTTAGAAAGTCGGGCGATGCTGAAGGAATTAGATTAGGTAACGAAACAATGAAGGTGGTAGATGAGTTTTGTTACTTGGGTAGTAAAATAACATGCGATGGTCGCAGTACAGAGGATATAAAATGCAGAATGGCAATGGGAAGAAAAGCATTTTTGAAAAAGAGAAATTTGCTAACATCGAATATTAATTTAAGTGTAAGGAAGTCTTTTCTGAAGGCATTTGTGTGGAGTGTTGCCTTGTACGGGAGTGAAACATGGACGATAAGCAGTGCGGACAGGAAGAGAATAGAGGCTTTTGAAATGTGGTGCTACAGAAGAATGCTGAAGATTAGGTGGGTAGATCGCATAACTAATGAAGAGGTACTGAATAGAATAGGTGAGAAAAGGAATTTTTGGCATACCCTGACTAAAAGAAGGGATCGCTTGGTAGGACACATTCTTAGACATCGGGGAATCGTAAATTTAGCATTGGAGGGAAGTGTGTGGGGTAAAAATCGCAGAGGGAGACCAAGAGACGCGTATAGTAATCAGATTCAAGTGGATGTGGGTTGTCGTTCTTATGAGGAGATGAAAAGGCTTGCTCAGGATTGAGTAGGGTGGAGAGCTGCATCAAACCAGTCTCCGGACTGAAGACCATAACAACAACAACGGCTAAGAAATGAGATTGACAGTAAGTGCAAAATAGCTAAGCAGAAGTGGCTAGAAGGCAAATGCAAGTTTGTAGAAGAATGTATAAATAGGGAAAAAATAGATACGCCTACAGGAAAATAAAAGAAACACTTGGAGACAAGAAAAGCAGCTGTATGAATATAAAGAACTCAGATGGAAAACCAGTTCTCAGCAAAAAAGGGAAACCTGAAAAGTGGAAAGAGTATATAGAGGGGCTGTACAAAGGAAATGAACTTAGAGACAATATTGTAGGAAGAGAAGAGGATGTAGATGAAAATGAAATAGGATATACTATAATGAGAGAAGAATTTGACAGTGCACTGAAAGATCTAAGGCGAAACAAGGCCCCTGGAGTGTACGACGTTCCTTCAGAACTACTGAAATCCCTGGGAGAGCCAGACGTGACAAAACTATTTCACCTGGTGCGTAAGATGTATAAGACAGGGGAAATACCCTCAGACTTTAAGAAAAACGTAATAATCCCCACTACAAAGCAAGCAAGTGCTGACAGGTGTGAAATTACAGAACCATCAGTCATGTTGCAAAATTTTGACACGAATTATTTACAGAAGGATGGAAAAGCTGGTAGAAGCCGATCTTGGGGAAGACCAGTTTGGATTCAGGAGAAATGCAGAAACACGGGAGGCAATCCTCACTTTACGGCTTATCTCAAAAATGTTCAAATGTTTGTAATTCTATCGGACCAAACTGCGTGCTCATCAGTCCGTAGCTTACAAACTACTTAAACTAAACTAACCTAAGGACAACACACACACACCCATGCCCCAGGAAGGACTCGAACCTCCACGGCGAGCAACCGCGCGCTCCGCAGCGACACGCTTTAGATTTAGACCGCTCGGCTACTCCACCGCGGCGGCTTATCTTAGAAGATAGATTAAGGAAAGGCAAACCTACACTTTTAGTTTTGTATATTTGGAGAAAGCTTTTGACAATGCTGATTGGAATAGACTCTTTCAAATTCTGAAATCAGCAGGAGTAAAATATAGGGAACGGAGTGCTATTTACAACTTTTACAAAAACCAGACTGCAGTTATCAGAGTTGAAGGGCATGAAAGGGATGCAGAGATTGGGAAGGGTGTAAGACAGAGTTGTAGCCTTTCTCTAATGCTAATCAATTCGTACTTTGAGCAAGTTATAAAGGAAAGCAAGGAGAAATTTGGAGAGGGAATTAAAGTTCAGAGTAAAGAAATAAAAGACTTGCGTTTTGCTGATGACATTGTAATTCTGTCAGATACAGCAAAGGACTTGGAGGAGCAATTGAACGAAATGGACAGTGTGTTGAAAGGAGCATGTAAGATGGACATTAACAAGAGCAAAACAACGCTTATGAAATGTAGTCTTAGAAAATCAGGCGACGCTGAAGGAATTAGATCAGGTAACAAATCAATAAAGGTGGTAGATGAGTTTTGTTACTTGAGCAGTAGAATAACATATGATGGTAGCAGTACAGAGAATGTGAAATGCAGAAAGGCAATGGGAAGAAATGCGTTTTTGAAAAATAGAAATTTGTTAACAATGAATATTAATTTAAGTTTAAGGAAGTCCTTTCTGAAGGCGGACTATAGACGTGGACTATAGACAGTGCGGACAGGAAGAGGATAGAGGCTTTGAAATGTGGTGCTACAGAAGAATGCTGAAGATTGGGTGAGTAGGTCGCGTAACTAATGAGGAGGTACTGAACAGAATTGGGGAGAAAAAAATTTCTGGCATACCTTGACTAAAAGAAGGGATCGATTGGTAGGACGCATTCTTAAACATCAAGGAATTATGAATTTAGCGTTGGAGGGAAGTTTATGAGGTAAACACCTCAGAGGAAGACCAAGTGATGGATACAGTAAGCAGATTCAGATAGATGTAGGTTGCCGTTCTTATGTGGAGCTGAAGAGCCTTACTCTATGGAGAGCTGCATCAAACCAGTCTCCGGACTGTGGACCACACCAACAACATTTTGTATCGTTTATATGGTTTCCATTTCAAAGTCCTATATTTTCGTTGCTCTTCAGATAGTTTGGAACAGAAGGAAAATTTCAGAATTTTTTTTATTTAGGGGAGGTGGCTTAGGAAGCGATGATAGTGAGGTAGCATTAGAGACTCTTGTATTTATGGCCACATAAAAAGAGATTTTTCATCATTGTACTAAAACTTAATTTTTTACAGCCGGTGAACAGTGAACTGTTTAATCTTTCCCCAAAAGAAATAATGGTAGTATGAGTAATTCCAAGTTCGACAAAGGCAGAATTTTCAAGGGGGTGTGACGAACCAGATGATATCCTTGAGTAAAGAAAATATGGTAAATTGATATCTACAGCGAACTGAAATTATCTCTTTTACATTTTATTCCTCGCTGATGCAGATATATATATGCAAAAAATAAGTAAACAGAGACCATAAATACGCAGTACACACTCATAAATTTAATCCGCATTACAAATCAAATTCGGAACTTTATGGTTGTGTATCATAATGACTTTATTAGCGAAATTGTCTAAGGTGATAAATTAATATTTTAGACTACATTTTGTGTTTCATATTGTGTACTCGAGGATGGGCGCACCCATTTTATAGTTTGGCCTACCCATGTCACAAATGCTAGCGCCGCCACTGGTCTCAAAATACTAAATTTTATTATAGATACATGAAATTCGCGTATATATGTATAAAAATGTTTCTTTGTGTAAAATCGATATATTTCCGGAAAGATAAACGTAAAAGCCTAAACAGTAAAAAAGATTTTCGAGCTGATGTTAAAAACATTTTAAATTACGTTTTTATATAAAAAGAATATTTTTGTAAAACCGAGTTTTTACAAAGAAAAAATACAACTACGTAGACGAACCTTTCTAAATACAAAATATAATCCAAATCGTTAGAGCCGTTTCCGGGATATGCGAAATATAATGTGACAGAACTGGTCGTTGAAATATATCACATGTAAACTATAAACGACGTGTGTGAGTTGGACTGCATCTGGCACGAATAAGAGGTACGTAACTTTTCATCATATTTTGATATATTCATGTTAATCGTGTTTATTGGCAGCTGTGTATTTCGCTGCGTTTCGTTTCTGGTATTTGTAATTTTTGTGTCCCAGCCTCGTCGCCACTTTTGTGTCTCGTTTCCGTCGTAGGTGTCAGTGGCCGAGTAGAAAGACCGACACAGGAATAAAGGATGCACGCTTGTGCAGGTAGGAGGTGACCAGCCAGTGGGACAGCAGAAACTAGAAACACTAGAGTAAATTAGAACGAGATACATATATTTCTTAGAGACTTAGTAATACTTAACTTTTACATAGCTCAGTACTGCAGAATGCTGATACATAGTTGAGCTAGAGGCCTGCCTAGTGCCTATCCGATAGCCAAGTCTTCACTGGTGCCTATCTGATTCCGAAGTGTTAGCTGGTTCCTATCTCAGTCCCAAGTGAATGATGTCGTTCAGTGGTGGCCACGAGCGGAGTTGCAGCAGAGGGCGCTCGTGGCTGACGTCGTAAGAACGCCGCGCCGTGCGTGTCTGGCGGCGCGCGGCGAAAGTAGGTGGCGCGCACTTTTTATACTTGTGCGACACCACACCCCTCCCCCCCAAACCGCCGCGTCGTCGTGGCGTAGAGCTGAGGGCTACGGCGACGGCACTGGGAGGAGGGCCTGGGCGGGGGCGTTACTGGTGGGACGGGCGTCGTAGCAGAGGCTGGGATCGAGACGCCGTCCGCGCCCCGGTATACACCTTGCGATCCCCCGGGAAACCCACCAAAACCAAGGGAAGGGCACACGCCTCCGCCCAGAGGGAGCAGATCATCTTCTTCTGAGGTGCGTGGCCCAGGCGGCGGGGGCACGCACGGTCCCGGAGTCCCACTCGTTGACGCTGGCAGCTGAGGCGGCGACGGAGGCGGAGGGGCCGACTGCGTAGGAGGCGCGTCGACATCCATCGGGATGATCTCGTGATCCGGGGAAGCTGGACCCGGCGGCGAGCGATGTGACTGCTCCCTGGCGGTGAACTGGGTCTGGAATCAAGAAACCAGAGACAGAATCGCGCGGCCTGTGCAGGCGCAATTGGTTTGCGTGGCGTCGCAGCTCCGACCCTCTGGAAGAACCTACAACATACATATTGCGACCGAGCACGCGCTGAATGGTGCCCGGCAACCAACGGTTCTTCGCAGCAAACACCTTGTACAGCACCGGCGTAGAAACCTGAAAACGCGTAGCGCCATACGAACCGACTCGGTGCGTGGAAGGCTGCAGCAGGTGAAGGAGAGTGCGGTGACGGCGGCTGTGTAGCAGTTCGGCAGGAGAAGGGCCGTCACGTGGCATGCACCGATACGTAGACAGGAAAATTAGAAGAGCTTGCTGCCTGGAGTGCTGACCTTTCATCTTTTCCATGTGAGACTTGAATGTTCGAACGAGACGTTCTGCTTCACCATTGGACTGAGGGTGGAAAGGTGCGGTGGTGATATGCTGAATGCCATTCACACGACAAAACTGTTGAAATTCCACACTAACAAACTGAGGTCCATTGTCACTGACGATAGTTTCAGGCAAACCTTCGATGCAAAACACTGATGTTAAGGCACTGATTGTACTAGACGCCGTCGTTGAGTTCATGGCAATCACAAAAGGAAACTTGCTGAAAGCGTCTACAACGATTAACCAGCGTGTATTCCAGAAAGGTCCGGCAAAGTCAATGTGTAAACGTGCCATGGTCCCTTGGGGCGTGGCCAGTCTGAGAAACGTTGCGGAGGAGCCGCCTGATGCTCCGCACAAGCTGTACACTGTGACGTCATGCTCTCTATCTGGGAGTCCATACCAATCCAGGTACAATGACGTCTGGTCAATTGCTTTGTCCTAACAATATCCCAATGTCCTTGATGCAGGAGGCGTAACACTTCTCGTTGCAGGGAACGAGGAACAATCACTCTTGTTTGGTCGTTGTTGGTATGTAACAACAGAACACCCTGAATTAAAGATAATGCATGACGTTGTGCAAAATAACGTCGAACTAGAGGCCGATCAATGTGTTTGGTTCTGGCAGGCCACCCAGAGCGAACAAAACGTGTTACAACACTTAGGTCTGCATCCGCAGCTGTTTCCTGTGCAACCCGACGAGATTTCAAAGGGAAGTCTGCGGTAGCAGAAGCATCTGTGGAGTCTATCTGACAACATGCCATTTCCGAAGAATCAAATGACACATCCTGGCCAACCGGAAGGCGGGAAAGTGTGTCCGCGTTGGCGTGTTTAGTGGTAGGTCGGTGCAAAATCTCATACTGATAATTAGACAGTATTAAGGACCATCTCTGAAGCTTTTGTGCCGTTCGTGGTGGAATTGGCTTTGTGGGTGAGAACAACGACGTGAGAGGCTTGTGGTCAGTCAACAAATAGAATTTCCTGCCATAGAGATAATGATGAAACTTTGTGACACCGTAAATGATTGCTAAGGCCTCCTTTTCTATCTGTAATTCTGTTGCATTGGAGTCAGTAGCTTGGATGCAAAGGCAATAGGACGATCGTGAGAACCAACACGATGTGACAATATTGCACCCAGACCGTACGACGAGGCATCCACTGCTAGCACTACAGGCTTCTGGGGGTCAAAGGGAATCAAACATGCATCACTGAGTAGTGCAGACTTTAATTTGTCAAAGGCAACCTGACAATCTTTAGACCATGCAAAAGGAACACTCTTCCTACGTAAGCGATGCAGTGGAGCTGCAATCTGAGAGGCATTGGGAATAAATCTGAAATAATAGTTACACTTTCCCGTTACTGCTTGCAATTTCTGCACATTCTTAGGAGGAGGCAAGTCTTTGATTGCTCTAAGATGTGACTGTAAGGGATGGATTCCTTGGGCATTAATCACATGGACTAGGTACTCTATTTCAGTTTGAAAAAACGAACACTTTGCTTTATTGCAACGTAGACCTGCTGCAGTCAACACTTTGAAAAGGCTCTCCAGGATTGCTAAATGTTCTTCAACTGTGCGTCCTGAGACCACAATATCATCTAAATAGTTCGAAATGGTGGAACGGTACAGAAACTGTCAGCTGTTCCAAAAAACGCTGAAAAATAGCGGGGGCGGAAGAACTGCAAAGGGTAGGCGTTGAAATTGAAAAAGGCCCATGTGAGTATTAATGACGAAAAACTTTTTTGAATCGTCATCAAGCCGAATCTGTAAGTACGCCTCTGCTAAATCAATCTTAGAAAAGAAACGAGACTGTCCTAATTTGTCCATCAGTTCGTCAGGTCCGGGCAGGGGATAAGTGTCTATAATTGTTTGTCTGTTCACTGTTGATTTGAAGTCCGCACAGAGACTAAGTTTTCCTGACGGCTTGGGAATAATTACTATAGGCGAGGCCCACTGACTCGCAGAAACAGGAGAAATCACACAACTATCCAGCCAACATTTAAGTTCTGCAGCAACATTATCACGAATTGCGATAGGCACTGGTCGAGCTTTACGAAATTTTGGAACCGCAGATTCTTTTAAGTTACATGTGCCACGAAGTCTTTTGCACAGCCTAATTCCAGCGAAAACAAGTCACTATATTTTTCACACAATGCATTGATTTTGTCCTGAGGCACTACTAAAGTAAATTTACATTGGCGGGTTAAGCCCTTCAAATCCGTAATCCATTCCTGGTGTGACTGCTGCGGTAATTTTTTAAGTCTGTAAAATCGGTACCGCGCCGCAGCTACGAGAACATTTCTATCATAATGCGCATTCAGTGCAACTACTATTGCATCAAATTCTAGATCACCAGGAGATGCGTGGGGAAAAAGTTTCTGCAGTAATACGAAGGTTTTGGTTCCCACCACAGAGAGGAACAAATGTTTAACGCTCTGACCTGTAATTTGATGAGCCGCGATGAGTTCTTGAAACTGCGCGAAATATTCGCTCCATTCTTCCTCACGTTCGAGGTACTGGCGGAACGTAGGAAGCGGTGTGGCGGTAGGTGTTGGTGGCTGAAGCGACGGCTGTTGGTTAGCTGCCGTCAACTGCGACACTGCTTGAAGTAGTTGCATGATTTGCGCCATTTGTAACTGAATAATTTCCATTAAATTTGGGTTCGGGGTGGTGGCCATGCTGACGGATTAGGCGCCGCGCATACAAGTAACTTCACAACAAAACACAAATGAAATCTGAAAGAAGACGTACTGCAGCAAAAAAAGTCCACAAAACACATAACTGAATGTTCCCCCAAAATTCTTATAATAAGGGTGGGTGGGCGGGAACAATTTCTGTATGATCCAACTGCTGCTGTCTGGCTGCTACAAGCGGGCTGGTCCAAGGTTCTTCTATCGCTCCTCGTCGCCACTTTTGTATCCCATCCTCGTCGCCACTTTTGTGTCCCAGCCTCGTCGCCACTTTTGTGTCTCGTTTCCGTCGTAGGTGTCGGTGGCCGAGTAGAAAGACTGACACAGGAATAAAGGATGCACGCTTGTGCAGGTATGAGGTGACCAGCCAGTGGGACAGCAGAAACTAGAAACACTAGAGTAAATTAGAACGAGATATATATATTTCTTAGAGACTTAGTAATACTTAACTTTTACATAGCTCAGTACTGCAGAATGCTGATACATAGTTGAGCTAGAGGCCTCCCTAGTGCCTATCCAATAGCCAAGTCTTAACTGTTAGCTATCTGATTCCGAAGTGTTAACTGGTTCCTATCTCAGTCCCAAGTGAACAATGTTGTTCAGTGGCGGCCACGAGCGGAGTTGTAGCAGAGGGCGCTCGTGGCTGACGTCGTAAGAACGCCACGCCGTGCGTGCATGGCGGCGCGCGGCTAAAGTAGGTGGCGCTTTATACTTGTGCAACACCACAGTAATTCCCTGTATGCTTCCTCTGTTCAAACGCGACCTCCTCCTTGACCGCTTTCTGGCTTTCGTAATCATGCAGCACGATTCGCCAGTTGCATTTGAATCATGAATTGTTGGATCTTGGAATCATCATGAGACAGATGATTCTCTTCAACTCTCAACGTTGTCAGGATTCCACGTTAAACTTAAGGTTCCCTTTCCTCAGTTGGATAACTGGACTAGGTTAGGGACACGCAAGTCGCCAAAGTGGCGTTCAGTTGAAAGATGCACCAGACCAATGATCCACACGAATTACTATTATTTGAACACGATTCGTCTCCCTCTTGAGCGCTCTCTTGACATTTTTAATCATTTGGCACGATTCAGCATGATTTGGCAGTCGCCTTCGAATCCTGAAGCTTTGGAACTTGGAATCGTCACGACACTGACGATTCTTTTGAACGACTATTCGTCTGAAACATGATGCGATTCTTCATTTATACTCACGAATCGGCACAACTCTAGTAACAGGTTGCGAGGTGTCCGCATGACAATTATTTTATAAACTTCTTCTTGTAGGCCCCGTGCTTGTCGCACAGCCTTGAAACAGATGGAAATTTAACAAGGTTTTCCAAATTCCATCTAAACAGGCATACTGATTTTAAATGCCAATTTAAATCTTCAAAACTGTATTTATTATAATTTATTTTACAATCTGTTATATATATGTAGGCTATATGTTATCAGTTGGAATCCCCCCTCGGGCATGGATATTTGTGCCGTCCTTAGTATTAGCTAGTTCATAAGTAGTTTGTAAGTTTAGAGACTGATGACCCCGTAGTTAAGTCCCATAAGCTATACAAAATATTTGAACTTTTTTTTTTTTTTTTTTTTTTTTGTTATTGGTTCTGTGACCTATCAACTAAAACAAAATCCCGTTCCTTTTCCCCTTATTTATCCTCAGTGCTCCTAAAACTCTGTGCGGCATTGCAGTTTCCTTGCCACTCTGTGTGAGGTCACATAACCGTGCGGTCACATGAAGCCAAAGGAACACCTCGGAGAAGGAAAATATAAAAGAAAAAAAGAACAGAAAATATACAATAAAATTACTTACACTAAAATTAAAAGGAAACAAAAATATATTAAAATTTCCTCCCACCTAACACCTATTTGACTCGTAGTTGTTTGTTTAGTGGTTTAAATGTAAGGTTCCATTTTTTTGAAAGACAAAACAATTTGTAAAATATGTCTGTTACCCTTACAAGGTGTGCACTACAACGCTTATCTGTAGAGGAATAGTAAGGCAAATCCCGGAGATCCCGAAACTACAGCAATTCTGTAAAAGCGATGCCGTATGGAATCTGCTACTGTACTGTCGTGAAGAAACCTGAGGAATAGGGATGAGAAAAGCCTATCGGTATTTTCCTCTTACTAAATTACTTGTTCATTATTGGTTTCATTTTCAATTGCTTTTTAAGACAAGAACCGGTAACTGATAAACCGCAAAAGAAAACTGACAAAAACTCAACCTGCATCAGCAGTGGTGCTGAAATTTGTCGTTTCTAAATGAATATTTTTATTGATAAAATTTCTATTCGTTTCAAATACTGGGTTAAAAATGAAGCAAACAGCACTTGTTCAATAACAGTCACATGACTGACATTAGAAGCAGTACGGGATTATTGAGAGAATCAGACCCACCACGCAGCCATACAGCAAACAACAGAGGAAGGGCAGGGCAGGGCAGAATGGCCTCTGACAAGTTAGTCAGCGCAGCTTAGCCAACACCACGTAGAGAGAAGGCTGCGGTGCTCTCGTGTGATGTAATGCAGAGTAGGCATCGTTCACGTAGCTTACTGGCTGCACGCTTCGGCATAGTGGGCCGTGTCCCAGCGGCCATCCAGTCAGCTACGCGAACGATGCGTACTCTGCATGACGTCACACGAGAGTGCTGCGGCCTTCTCTCTAGGTGGTGTCGGCTTAGCACGCTCTATCGCAGAATGTCCACCACAAACCTCTTCACATAGTCATATTTAGATTCCATGTCTGTACTTGTTGCACATAGCATATAACAGCAGTGGACGCTTTCTGTCGATTGGATTTTATCTGTCGAATTTCCTGGTGAAACATTAGAAGAAATCTTCCAATATAGCAGACGCTACTTCTAAGAGGATCATACACTTAACAAAGAATGAGGAAAACCACTTAAGAAAAGGGAACCAGTACATAATAAAGAAGAACGAGCAATATATTTAAAGCATTGCTATAATACAGGAGTCACCAAACTACGGCATGCAGCACAGCTGCGGCAGATGGTTAGGCATGGAAAATCACAATGGCATGACGCTGGCAGTGATCAGTACCAGACTGTCCACTCCTGCCCCACTTGACTGCTGCCACACACTGCTACTGGAGGCCAGAATGTCGTGGGGTCCCTCACTGGGGGTAGCATCAATGGCTGTGGCACGGAGGACACCGGTTCCCACAAAATCTCCGAAGTTAAGGGCGTGGCCAGTACATGTGCATGATGTGAGAGAGCCTGGTTTGCAGTACAGTGGAACCAACAAAACGATGTTTCCAGCCAGGGAGAAAGACCCTGATAAATGTCTTACCAGACAGGCCACAGCCACGGTAGAGTGGCCGAGTGGCACCAGACTTTGAGGCACTATGCTCCGATGTGCGAGGCTGTTCCCAGTCGGGGGTTAGACTCTCCCCTCGGGCATGGATATTTGTGCTGTCTTTAGTATAAGTTAGTTGACAGGTAGTTTGTAAGTTAAGGAACTGATGACCTAGCATTTAAGTCCCATAAGCTTAAAAAAATGTTCAAATGTTTGTAAATCTATCAGACCAAACTGCGTGGTCTTCAGTCCATAGCTTACAAACTACTTAAACTAAGGTAAACTAACCTAAGGACAAACACACACACACCCATGCCCCAGGGAGAACTCCAACCTCCGACAGCAAGCAACCGCACGCTCCGCAGCGAGGTACCTTAGACTGCTTAGCTACTCCACCGCGGCCCCATAAGCTTAACAAACATCTGGACGGTTACCACAAAGAACTGTTTTTCCAGCCAAGAAGGAATGCAGAAGATAAAAACCACACGCTTGAAACGTGGGAAAGATACCGGTTTGCAAGTCTCGTCTTAGAACACACAAAATTTCCACTGTGGACCAGTGGCGGACTAAGGCTGTCGGAGGCCCAGGGTGGCGGCAAAATGAGGACTTCCGTCAACTTAGAAATACATGTATTCCTATAAACAACAGCAACTTTTGAGATTTGATGTCCCCCAGGACGAGAGGCATGGGACTGTCTATAAAAAATAGCTTTCGAGATTTAAAGGCCCCAGAACAAGAGGCCAAGGGCGTTTGTTTGTTTTGTTCACTTGCTTTCAAGGTATTTGGAGGCCCCACCAAGACGGGAGGCCCAAGGCAGTCCATCCCCTCCGCCATCCCCCACCCCCTTTAGTACGCCGCTGCTGGGGGGCTGAGAGGCGTGGAAATGAAAACGGCGTTCAGTTATTGGATGACACTGTAAAATCAACCCACCAATTACAGAGCCAGAGACAAAACATTCGAGGAGTAGCTGTAGATGGAGAGGGAATGGGACTTGCTGAGAGAGCACGGAAGAGGACACATCGTCTGCTGCCAGACAAGTGCATGCAGGCTGCGGCGGCGCGTCCTGTGTGTTCACTGGTTCAGCAAACCTCTGGAAAAAGCTAGTGGTGAAGAAAAGTAAATAAATAAGATAGAAAGTGTTTTTAAACATCATTCTTCGTTTCGTTCTTCTGTCACATCATTTTATATGGACATCCAATTTCTAACATATAAGAAACGTTTTACGTTGTGGAAACAGCATGTATACGAGTCGTAGTGCGGCTGTCTAGTATTGGCGGCAGTGGCTGCAGTGTTCCAATGCACATATGTGGTTGAGGTTCAAATTATCTTCTGAACCCCCTGGAGGTACCATATGGGCGCTCCCATGGCAGGAAGGGGCGAGGGGAAAAGCCGCTTTTAACATTGGCGTTGGAGCTAGTAGAGACACCAGCTGCTGGCTAATCGATCTCTGGCAGTTACGCACTATTGGTCCCTAGAGCTCCTATGGTCCCGAAGCAAGACAATGGAGCTACTGCACACCTCGCCTTGCACGTGCGCAAATCCTCCATGGATTCAACATCCGCCCTTCACATTTGCTTTTGTTGCATTGAAGATTCATCAAAAACACGCCAGATTTGGTAAACTATCTTATAACTATAAATTAAAGATGCATCAACTGTAAAAGCCATCAAAAGATCCGACCATGAATAATAATGAAGTCACTACTCTACATGTAGCAAGAACAGCCAAGTAGTTAGTTTCATCGCGCTGCGCTATCAAGATCCTGCACTCAAAGAATTGAACCCCCAGTTGTGGTGTCGCACCAGTCTAAAGTGTACACCACGTACTTTCGCTGTGCACCGCCATGCACGCACGGTGCGGCGTCCTTACGACGTCAGCCACAAGCACCCTCTGCTGCAACTCTGCTCATGGCCATGACTGCTGCATCGTTCACTTGGGAATCAGATAGGCACCAGTTAAGACTTGGCTATCGGATAGGCACTAGGACTCATCAGTAGGCAGGCCTCTATCTAAACTATGTATCAGCATTCTGCAGTCAAGAACTATGTAAAAGTTAAGTATTAGCAAGACTCCACAAAATATATATCTTGTTCTAATTTAGCCTAGTGTCCTAGTTTCTCCTGTCCCACTGCCTGGTCACCTCCGTGCCTGCACACGCGTGCATCCTTTATTCCTGTGTCGGTCTCTTTCTACTCGGCCACTGACACCTACGACAAACGGAAACGAGACACAAAAGTGGCGACGAGGCTGGGATACAAAAGTGGCAACGAGGATGGGATACAAAAGTGGCGACGCGGAGCGATAGAAGAACCGTGGACCAGCCCGCTTGCAGCAGCAAGACAGCAGCAGTCGGAGCAAGCATAAATTGCTCCCACCCACCCACCCTTATTGTAAGATTTTTGGGGAAACATATTTTGTTATGTGTTTTGTGGACTTTTTTGTTGCAGAGAGTCTTCTTTCACATTGCATTTGTGTTTTGATCTAATTTACTTGTATGCACGGTGCGCAATCGGTCAGCATGGCTGCTACTCCGAACCCAAACTTAATGGAAATTATTCAGTTACAGACGACGCAAATCACACAACTACTCCAATCGGTGTCGCAGTTAACAGCAGAGGCAGCTCACCAACAACAACAGCCGTCACTTCAGGCGCCCACATCTGCCGCCACACCACTTCCTACGTTTCGCCAGTACAACGAACGTGAGGAAGAACGGAGTGATTACCTGGCGCAATTTAAGGAACTCGTTGTGGCTCGTCAACTTACAGGTCAGACGGTGAAACACCTTTTCTTATCAGTTGTTGGGACCAAGACCTTCGTATTACTGCAGAAACTTTTCCCCCACGCATCTCCTCGTGATCTAGAATTCGATCAAATTGTAGATGCACTGAATGCTCATTATGAGAGAAAAGTTCTCGTAGCCGCTGCACGGTACCGATTTTTCAGGCTACAAAAATCACCGAACCAATCACACCAGGACTGGAATACGGAATTGAAGGGCTTAACCCGCAAATGTAAATTTACTTGCTCTTGTGGACTTTCTTATAGTGATGTGATGTTAAGAGACGTTATTATGCAGAACATTCAGGACCCCAGAATTAGGGCAGCAATTCTGTAATAGTCTGACCCCTCATTAGACAGTGTACTGCGGCTTATAGAAGCGCATGATACTTTTGACTTAGCAGATGTAGAAATGCAAAGCCACAGTGTTAATTCAGTGCACCGCAACAGACGCTTTCCTAGCCGCAGTTCTCAGTTTAGTCCTAGTGATTCTTACAATTCCACCGGCCGTGCTGAAAAGACAGTGAACAGTAGCCAGTGTAAAAGTGTGACACAAAGGTCGCCCCATCGTATTAGACAAAGTAATTTGACAAACGGGCACCAACGCTCATTTCAGAAAAATGTTCATAAGTCTTGCCCCCAGTGTGTGTATCTCGCCACAAGCGTGCACAATGTCAAGCGCCACAAGCAAAAACTTTTTTTGACTCTTTCTATAGAAAATAAGACTGTGCAATTTCAGCTCGATACTGGTTCCACTGTCATTTTAATGAATAAAGACACTTATGAACTTCTGGGTTCGCCAAAACTGTCGCTGTCTAAACAAGTGTTAACAGCGTATACAGGACAAAATATTCCCATGCTAGGAACATGTAACCTGCCCGCCTCTTTTCATGGTGTAACAAAAACAGTTGCTTTTGTAGTTCTTAAGGCCAAATCAACACAGAACATTTTTGGAATAGATGCATTCGACTTGTTTGGCTTATCAATTCAAAGAGATGTGCTTCAAATTTCATCAGTAGTGCCTCAGGACAAAATCAATGCATTGTGTGATAAATATAGTGACTTGTTTTCGCCGGAACTAGGTTGTGCAAACTGACTTCGTGGCACATGTAACTTTAAAAGAATCTGCAGTTCCAAAATTTCCTAAAGCGAGACCAGTGCCTATTGCACTTCGGGGTAAAGTTGCTGAGGAACTTAAACGTTGGCAGGATAATGGTGTTATTTCTCCTGTTTCTGCGAGTCAGTGGGCCTTGCCTTTAGTAATTATAACCAAGCCGTCAGGAAAACTTCGTCTCTGTGCGGACTTCAAATCAACAGTGAACAGTCAAACAATTGTAGACACTTACCCTCTGCCCTGACCTGAGGAACTGATGGACAAATTAGGACAGTCTCGCTTCTTTTCTAAGACTGATTTAGCAGAGGCATACTTACAGATTCTGCTTGATGACGAGTCGAAAAAGTTTTTCGTCATTAATACTCACATGGGTCTTTTTCAATTTCAACGCCTACCCTTTGGCAGTTCTACCACCCTCACTATTTTTCAGCGCTTTTTGGAACAGCTGACAGTTTCTGTACCATAGTAGTTTGTAGATTACTCCATTCTTCCACACAGTGCCGTATGCTGCAGACAGATCTGTAAATGCTACAAATGTCTTAAGCTTCTTTTGAAATCCAGCTTCTGTCTTAGTGGTTAGTGCCAGCACCTGATCACAGCAACTTGATCCAGTGGTATTTTGTCCAAGATATGGCCTCTTTTATGTAAAACCTCTGCAGTCGTAGCATGCGTTTCCTGTTTTGGCTTTGCATAAGCTCTTCTTAAGGACAGAATCTACACAACATTAATAGCAACAAATGGAGGAAAATTAACTAACATGCTGAATGAGCTTAAGTGAGGATTATTAAATGACAAAACATTTGTAATTAGTAACTCTACATACTTACACAATTTTGAAACATCAATCTGGAGTCGTTATAGCATCCGACAGTGCTAACAGATCGCAGCAGACAGATTCTGAACACCTGCTTTCTACATCGTTATCGTTGACGTGAAAGACAGAGAACATGATGGAATTACCCTGCACTAAGTGACAGGCCAATAAAAGGAAAGTTTGTTCTCCTCCATGAGGAATATCCACATATTTGTTTTTCTCATTATTATCAAATGTCAGTAATTAATTTGAAAAACTGTTATCTATGGTGGAAAGTAACATTTCTGAAACAAATACAGTCATGAGGAATAGCACTAGTGCAAAGAGCCAAGCTGTTACTTTAAAGTAGGTTTTATGAATAAATAGAATTAATACGGATAATCATAATATTTATTGCAATGATACATATTACAGTTATAAATTGACAAATGTTATGACAGAATTGTCAATATCCCACTTAGATCCCACATTCCTTTCAGCTGGGGCCTGTTTTATTATTGTAGTTTGGTTGGAGCACAATGGAAAGCATCAGAGAAATCTGTGTTTGATTGTGCTAGTGGATGTACTGATCTTTTTGGTTACGACTGTCTACATGATGCCAAATGGGTTTCTTAATAGGTCCTCAATATTTCTTTACTGAAGGCCATTCATTTTAGATGAAATGTTTCAGCCAACAAGTGCTGTGGTAACAGACTGACTTTCACCCAAGTATAAGCAGTCCCATTGTTTTGTTGCTCTCTTCTGTTACTACTACATTCCTCTTTGTTCTCATTTCCTGGTATGACCACTTGTTACTGTTATTTCTATACTATTGTACAAAATGTGTGCATTTTAAGGTAAGCTCTTGTGAATGGTGCAGTTCTCCTGAAACCAACAAAGACTGATTTAACTCCACCAAACCCATAAGCATACAAACTGAGGCATGTCTGCCCATATGCAGATTGGATTCCTCTTGTGTTATGGACATTGAAGTCTCACTAACAATTAATAATTATAAACATCAAATAAGTTAAAATGTTTGTAAACCCATGGGACCAAATATTCAGATGTTTGTCAATCTAAGAGACCGAACTGCTGAGGTCATCTATCTCTAGACTTACAAACTGCACGCAAGGCACCCGAGCTCGATTCTTGGTCGTGTTGGGGATTTTCTCCAATTGGGAACTGAGTGTTGTCCTCCTCATCATTTCATCATCATCGATGCGCAAGTTTCCCAAGTGGTATCATCTAAAGACCTGCACCAGGTATGCCGTACATGATCCCAGCTCAGGTCTAACGACTAAAAATGCCACAAGGAATCATCATCAACAACAACAGGATAGGAGAAGTGCCCCAGCAGTGCAGGAGACTTCTGCCCCATCAGACAGCAACTACGGCAGACACCACCACTGCCTGCCGGCCACCTTGTTTTGCCACAGTGTGAGCAACCGACTCCATCCATAAATTCACCAGTAACTCATCTGCTAAAAGTCTAGTAACAAAATGGACACATGAGAACCAATGCCCTGTTCTGAAATATCCAAGCAACCTGCCAATACCAGTGCCAATGAGAGTGAAACAGCTGACAAACAACATTTGACATTTGACTCTTCAAAACAGAAAACTGTAAAATCCCAAAAGATAAAGAAACAATGTTAAGAAGCGCTCCAATATCTAGAATGGAAGCATCAAAAAACTAAAAACAACCTCAAAAAATAAGATGCTGAATTTTCAAACACAAAAAACAAACGTCTTTATGGAGAGTTGTTATCTATCCTCCATTATTTAACATTGCCATGATGATAAAGCAACTGTCCATCAGGATGAATGCCCACTGTCAAATTGCAGCAAAAAGCAAGATGGACCACCCTGTGGACAGCGTGTGGCTGAACACAATGCACTAGACTTCAATGGCTGCTTTACAACCTGAGCCATCTGGATCCTCCTCTACATCACCAGCTCTTCTGAACTGTGCAGATGGAAGTTGTCCCTTCAACCGTCAACACATTCTGTGGTCCCACAACCACCCTGCTCTCAATCTAAGATATCTTGGCAACCCTGCACCCTATGCCTAACATCCTCCCTCCCCTTCCTTAAAAATCCTCTCTCCCCCCACACACTTCTAAACCATGATGTTATCTTCTTTTTCAGCCCCTTCCTGTCACTGCATTCAAAGTTGAATCTCACATTCCCACCTATCAGGGCCTTTACCACCCATCGTGCAATGCAGAATGTTCCATCCCTACCCTTACCAGACATCTTTACCCCTCTACTTCCCTCCTCACTCACTGTAAAGATGCTTGTAGCAGTGGGACTGCCACAGCTGGTGAACATGTTTGTATAGTTGTCCAAGTGATTGTGTGATACTTTTTTTGGTGACAGCTTGGCCAAAAATTTAACAGTGAAGGTGTGTAGGGCCATAAAAGTCAGTAATAACTATAAAATAGCTCCACATTTTTCTTTATTAGGTTTCCTAAGAACCATCGAATGAAACAGTATATTGCAGGACAGTTTATTTAACATTCTCCTGAAATCTACAATTTCTTGATCAACAATTTCATTTTCTATTAAGAATAAAAAATGGGTAATAAACAAAAAGTCTGACCTTTTGGAAAAATGTCAGTTTTCTACCCAGAAATGTCAATATTTCTTTACTACAATTGTAGCCCAATCAGTAAATGTTGCGACATAAGAAACTTTATTGAATGCAATACCTACATTCTTTAATGCATCATATCAGCCACAAAAGCTGTAGTTGAAGGAAAATCCTCACAAACGTGGCAATAAAATATCAAAAGCAATAAAAGTGCTTCCCAATAAAGCAGAAACCAATCCACAATTGTTGTTACATTTTAACCTCAAATAGCAAGACATTCATTTTGTAAGCAAAAGTAATTGAAGGGTTTGCTGCAAAAACCAAGCAAGTCACAAATACACATTCTGAGAAAACTGAAAAACAAAGTTCGACATCTACAGAAGGTGTGAATGTTTGAGAAATTATTTGAGACAATATTACTGACGAGCCCTGTATTTTATGTGCAATATATACAGTTTTGAAATTAAAAATATACACATAAATAAATTAAAATTGCAATTATTAATTTTTGGACTTACTTGGTTTTTGCACCAAAGACTTTAAAATCGGAAATACTGCATGCAAAACTGGACATAAATTAACATGAAAACAAATAACAAATAATGAATCATAATTTACTTTTTATTAATTTCCAAACATTTTACAACATCTTTTGTCAGAAAAATTATGTACAGTTTTGCATGCCTTATAACGTAAACTATGCTGTCCCGATGTACATTTTTTTAAGGATATTATCATTAACTAAACATAAAATCTACAGTCTCAGAACATTTTGTTGACCTACTTGATTTACAGTTAAAGTACTTCATGATCATTTTAAAATATTCTTACTCTCTTTCATTTGGGCTATTTCACCATCATCATTCCCTGCAGAGGGTAACAGTTTTTCATAGAAACCCATATCTGCAGTAGGAATGTTCTTTCTAACCAATTACATGACATCATCATATTTGTGCCTTTTAAGAGGTAAAGGACCACCATACAGTGATTCCTCTGGGAAGGTAATGTCACCTTTTATTGCCTTCTTTAGTGGTGCAAACTCTGATGTAACAGTCATGTGCTGATTCTGGCTGGCTTTAAATATGTACTTGTGAGCATAACTGCAATGGAATATTTTATACTGCAAAATTTTGAGAAGCTTATTGTGTTTTGTTTTCATATTTGTTTTAAAGAACTGCTTAAAGTGGTCTTTATAACTTTTGAACATGTCTTGTTTCACAGGAACAACAATAAAGAATTTAAGTGTTTTCTAACAAGTGAATGTCACTCTTCAGGAAGGTGCAGTCTAGTTACAACCCTTTTCCTCTTTTCAACATTTCCAAAGTCCCTATCACAATGCAAAAATGAGTGTCCCCACTCTGGAAAGTAATGTGTAATTTTCTGAAATTTGTTAGTATTTGCAAGACTGAAGAGATACGAAGAAGTGCCTTGTTTTTGTTTTGGGCAGCACAGTTATCTGAAAATAATAAAATTTCAGTTGTACCAGATGGAATGACATGTTTAAGGTAGCAATCTAAGCAGAAAATAACTTTATCGGGACCCTTTTTGCCATCATATTCTGTGTACATGAACATGTGATTCTTTCCACTGCTGCAACAGTGTATATTAAAGTCGACATCTGTTGAAGGAAGTACTGGAAGTGGCAAATTTTGCTGCTAATCAAATGCTAAACAAGCAACAGCTTTATTTTCCCTAGCCGTTTTAGTTTCATCCCTGAGTCATTCATAGAATACTTCACTCTTTCACAAATGTACTTCCTTCTCGAGTTCAAGCTCTCTTTTGTGTTCCAAATCATCAGTACAATCTTATATTAATTTCTTTAAAGAATTACACTTTCACAAGGTCACTTTTTGGGTGTCCAAATGAAATATTGAAATTAACTTTATAACATCTATAATAATAGTCAGATGTTCCCCTACAGTTTTGCACTTTTTCACCTGGTTTTAAGGCATTAAAAATATCTGCCCCAGGCTGTTCTAAATATAACTCATACATTCTCTTTTCATTCAATTTTGGAGATAAAAATACTTTCTTGATATTATCTTCTCTCCTGTAGTGTGATGTTTGTGCAGGAAACTGTTTTATGTGATTTATAACATTTTCTAAGTCATTATCACTCACTCTGTTAGGCCAGGCTGAAGAAAGCTTTTTTATATATATTACATGTTTTTGGGTTTTAAGCTGAACCAGGAAAAACATAAATTATTATTTCAAAAAATTTCGTGAATAAATTCAGTTTCTTCATTTTAAAAATACATATTATTTTGTGCTAATATTACTTCACTGCATGTTATTACACAAATACATAATTTGTAAACGTATGTGAAGTTACGAACTTGTGAATTTTCACCATTTCTAGGCCTTCACCGGTCAATTTGCTTTGCTGTAATCGATGCACACAAAAACACACCCTGTGCTTTTTTTCTTGAAAGTGAGTTAAACTTTGTCAGTATTTTCTGTTTGTCCTTTGTATCAAGTACATCTAAACATTTTCTTTTGCAGTTGCATGCAGGCCCAGTGACTCACCGTGTAGCCTTTTCAGTTTGTCTCCGTTTCTTTTCCTTGTTACATGTTCATATTCACTATCAATGTGTGAATCATTGGAAGACATGTCTTAAACACAATATACACTACAGTTAAACGCACGATCTGAACAACTTCACATGCAGCCATGTAAACAACCCAACAGCCTGCCACGCTAGTGCAAGAACCAGTCAAGTCCAGGACTACGTTTCTTCCGTCGAACCATAGAGTAGATTCTCACATCTTATGTGATCTGGGACCAAACGCAAGTATCGTGTCTGTTGGCAACCATGCATATCTCATTCAGAAAAGTCCATAAAAGTCTGGTTCTTGCATCAAAAGCTGCACATTCCGATGTTATATCTCATGCCAATAATATCTCATTTTTGACCAGAAATGGACTTGTCTGGTTTTTGCAGCAAGTCTGTCAGTTACAATCAAAAGAATATGTGTTTAATTGAAAGACGAGTGAAGTGTAAAAATGTTAGAATCCTTAAGACACCATGCCAAATCGTTACATTTCAAAGAAATGTGTCAGTCATGTAAAAGCAGACCGTAACAATAATTTATGTTTTTCCTATGTTTTTATTCCAATACTTTCAGTGGAATAAGCTGCAAATGTATACATATTCATAAATATTGCCTCTTGAATGAGTTGTTGATATCACTTAATCAGTGAAATTTGGCTGTTTTTAAATTTATTTAATGATTTCTTATGCGTCTCAATGTTTTACTAATGTTTGAAACACAAGAATTAGAGAAACTATTTGGTTAATCTCATGGAAAAGCAGTATTAAACAACATTACTCTTACAGTGCCTTGCCCACAGCTAGGTGCGCTAGTATCATTGCAACTGTCAGTTGGTAACTCCTTTCACAGCAGCGAGTGTTGCAACTGTGTGTGTGAGACTGTGTTAGTGTGGTATGACTGTGGAGGTGGATTATACCCTACACAAAATTCTTCATTGTAATAATCCTTCACTGGTACTGATTATGGTTCTCCAGAAGCCTGGGCCCACTAATCAGTTCCCAGAAAGCAGCACATACATTCAAAATATGGCATCCATTTGTGATATTTAGTGCAAGTTCTTCCTCTGGAATGTCTTGAGGTTGCTGCAAAGCTATTCATCCAGTAAATGGCATACTCAAAAGACAGGTTTAAAGTATTGTAAGACAAGATTGGATTTATTTGCTCGAGTATATATCTGTTACACAGCAAAGTCAGAACTGAAATTACAATATTTTAACAAGGCAAAAAAACTGCTGTTATTACAATGTAGTTGGAGAGTATAAACACTGCACTGATTCTTCTGTGGTGATGTCAGATGTAAGTCCCTTTCGCTGTGCTGCACTATTTATTGACATCCAGTATTCATTTAAATGTTAGAAATCCTTTGTGAAAACATATGTCTGGATTGTAGCATTGTATGAGAGTGAAACGTGGATGATAAAGAGTTCAGTCCAAAATATGATAGAAGCTTTCGAAATGATGAAGATTAGATGGGTAGATCACATAACAAATGAGTAGGTGCTCAACAGAATTGGGGAGAAAAGGAGTTTCTGGTGTATCCTGACTAAAAGAAGGGATAGGTTGGTGGGACACATTCTGAGACATCACGGAATTATCAACTTAGCATTAGAAGGAAGTGTGTGGGGTAAAAATCGTAGAGGGGGTGAGGGACAAATACAGTAAGTAGATTCAAAAGGATGTAGGTTGCTGAACGTATTCTCAGATGAAGAGACAGGGTGGAGAGCTGCATCAAACCAGTCTGTGGACTGAAGACCACAACAACATTTGCCCAACTGTTTCCTAGTTTTGTTACATATTGATCTACATAAAATATCACCAATTTCAGCATATTGCTATTTAACATTTTAGATAACTGTAAATATTCTAGGATCAAGCTCTTCTTTATACCATCTTTCTTTGTGTAAAGCTACTCAATTTCACTAAGTAAACAGAATAACATTACTTTAAATAAATTACTACAAAGATGTTTTTCTTTACTATATGCTGTACATAGTTCAGTACTATGTTATTCATAATGTAGATTTTTCTGAAGTTTGAAAATTTGTAAAATGCCCTTGTAACCATGCTAGGCAGTTTCGTATTATGAAAGATCTGAATCAGTTTTCTAATAACATTTATTAGGGAGTCATTACATAGATGGTATCTTCCTACTTTACAATGGTTCACACCAGGAGTGTAAGGATTTTCTCCAAGTGCTCAACTACCAAAATGTGAATATCCAGTTCACTCTAGAACAGAAGTGGAACATTACCTTTTCTTGATCTGGCAATAACAATATAGGGGGAAGTCTTTTAGGTATGATATTTATAGAAAATCCACCACTACAGATGTTATTCTTCAAACCACCCTTGGCAACATAAGGTAGCTGTATTTCAATTGACATTATATAAGTTACACGGAGTCCTATTATCTAGTGCAGATTTTGAGCGCGAATTATGCATAATTGAGTACATAGCTACTGCAAACACCTATGAAGCAGACATCCATATATCAATGGGATTCTAAAAAATAAGAAAGGTTCTCTTCCAAATGCTGCATAGAGATCGCAGGACGAGTGTACAACTTTGGTTCTCATGCATAGCAATGGTATGAAGACATGAATTATCAGTGTTTCTCATGCTATAGTAATATTTCCAAGAAAATAGGTAAACAGTTAGCTGCAAAAGGTATTACACCAGTTTATTTTGTCCCTAGGAATAATGATCAAAAGTTTAGACATAGGGAGAAATAAAAAATGAGTTTTTCAAGGGTCCAGGCATGTAAAGCGTTTCTATCTTTTTTTTTTTTTTTTTTTTTTTTTTTTTTTTTTTTTTGTGATGGTGCACTATTTCTTATATTGGCCAAACAGGAAGAAGTTTTAAAGTAAGATTTGAAAAGGTCGGATTAAAAAAAAAAATCTAATATTTCTTTTAAAAAATATAAAAGACATTTAGTACAAAAAATTATACAATTTAAAAACTAAAAGACGTCTAAAGTAATATAAAAAGATGTTTTTTACACAATGTTAACAATATGTTAACTAAAAAAGTCTACACACACTATAATATGTTGTTGTTGTTGTTGTTGAGGTCTTCAGTCCGGAGACTGGTTTGATGCAGCTCTCCACAATACCCTATCCTGAGCAAGCCTCTTCATTTCCACATAAGAACGGCAACCTACATCTGTCTGAATCTGCTTACTGTATCCATCTTTTGGTCTTCCTCTGCGGTTTTTACCCCACACACTTCCCTCCAACACTAAATTCACAATTCCTTGATGTCTAAGAATGTGCCCTACCAATCTATCCCTTCTTTTAGTCAAGATATGCCAGAAATTTCTTTTCTCCCCAATTCTGTTCAGTACCTCCTCATTAGTTACGCGATCCACCCACCTAATCTTCTGCATTCTTCTGTAGCACCACATTTCAAAAGCCTCAATCCTCTTCCTGTCCGCGCTCTTTATCGTCCATGTCTCACTCCCATACAAGGCAACACCCCATACAAATGCCTTCAGAAAGGACTTCCTTAGGCTTAAATCAATATTGGATGTTAACAAATTTCTCTTTTTCAAGAATGCTTTTCTACCCATTGCCATTCTGCATTTTAAATCCTCTGTACTGCGACCATCATTTGTTATTTTACTGCCCAAGTAACAAAACTCATCCACCTCCTTTATTCAGGGTGGCCACCAAATCTTCATTTTCAAATTCAAGGTTTTTTCCAGGTTTTCAAGGTTAAAAATGATTATTTTCCAGGTTTTCACGAAACTTAATTTTGCTCAAAGGGGTTACATATTTTAAAAACAAATGTTATCCAAGTTGAACCTTGTCACGTTGTAATAGACACCAAGCAGTGATGAATCCATGATTTGTGGGGGAGAGGAGGAGGAGGAGGACAGAGCTCAGAAAAATTGTGTCATTGTACCTCAAACTGATCTAAAAAGAACCAGCTCATGTTATGTTTTCCTCATGGTTATGGGGGATCTGCAGTCCCATTGACCCCCCCCCTCCTCCCACCCAAGATTCGACATTGAGACAATGTAAAGTACAGGGTGTACATTTTAAGTTAAACCAGAACTATATATATACAACAACGGTTTTCACCATTATGAACGGACAGCAGAGGCTTAGGAAATTATACTAAACTTGAACTGTCTCCACCGTTTGGGAGAGGTGTGAGAGACTAGTGTAAAATTTTTAATGGAAACTCCCATTTTTATTGCAGATTCAGATTCTACTGACCAAATCATGTATAGTTTGGTTGATTTTTTTTTTTTTTTTTTTTTTCAATTGGCAACCTATTGCACTGTAATGGTAAGAATTATTTGCCATACTGCTGAAGAAATGTACCACCCAGGAAAGAAAATAAAGGTTAATCATATTGATGATGCTTCAGAATCAAACCAAATGATACTAGATGTACATTTAAGTTCAATTAAGTGTTTCTTCGGCAATTTATAACTGGTATTCAGACAAGGGCAATCTGGACTAAGGTATCACTTTGGAAGACTGCCCTGTAAACTGCGGGGAGAGGGATGGAACACTTTTGGTATCATTTGGTAGCGTTCTGAAGCATCATGAATATGGTTTTCATTTATTTTATTTCCTGTTTAGTACTTTTCTTCACCAGTATGGCATGTATTTCTTACTATTACAGCGCCATCTGTAGTAAAAAGAAAAACACCAACAACAAAATTATCAACCAGACCATACATGATGTGGTCCTTAGAATCCGAGTCTGCAATAAAAAATCGGGATTCACATTTCAAATTGACACTCCTCCCCCCCCCCCCCCCCCGCTAAGTAAATTAAGTATCCTCGTAATTGTTACCGCAACTCCTCATTGGCGCTAACTGGGCCCTCATGAAAAACAGTTCAGCCATCAACAACACGTACATGATGACTGTGTTTACTATTTGTATATTACCATTAAGACTCCTATAAACCCGAGCTGAACTGTCCGCCATTTTTCCCCAAGCTGTAGTAGTTGCCACGTTCCGGACGAAGCTCACGCGTTACCTCGCGCTTCATTCAACTCGCTCATACTCGCAAACTACTCGTTGTATGAACCTGCAATTTTCATGAATGTGTTCGTGAATGACTACACTACATTTTCATTTTAATTTCATTTGCGGTAATAGTTTATTAAGAGGATATAGTGACAGTTTAGGAACATGCACTTACTGACGACGTTACGGAATTTTCGACATGCGAGGAACTTTCTTTCAGTTGAAGTTAGGTGAACACATTAAGCGAATGAAATGTTCAAAATACATCAAATTTTCATCGTCTTTAAACAAGAACTCTGTGAGAAATGTATATCTTGAGATAATGTCAGTTAAACATGCAGCATTGGAATTCGCCAGCCGCGGTGGCCGAGGGGACTGCGGCGCGCCAGTCACGGCCTGCACGGCCACTACGGTCGGGGGTTCGAATCCCCCCTCGGGCATGGATATTTTTGCCGTCCTTAGTATTAGCTAGTTCATAAGTAGTTTGTAAGTTTAGGGACTGATGACCCCGTAGTTAAGTCCCATAAGCTATACAAACATTTGATTTGGAATTCGCTCGCCTGTATAGTAATACCTCGTCTTCAGTATTAGAGCTTAGCACAGGTTGTTACTGCATAACGCACATACTTGAAGCTACCGGTACTAACTTCTTAACCCAAACTACAAAAGTGCTGTGTTTCTATGTAATATTTAATTACAATTTTTCATTTGTATCAAAAGGACATTGTAAATATCTCAATACAGAGTGCTTTATTATGTGAGGAAATGAGAACAAGTCAGTTCATTATATAGTGAAGAGTTTCTTGATACTTGTCATTTTTTAGTATTCTCGCATAAAATCCACGTTAGATTTAGTAATTTTTGTTCTATTACTGCTAGGAAATGTAACTCCTATTAGTTTTTGCAAACTGAGTAGTAGGTCTGAAACAAGTTGAACAACAAGCAACGAAAAAAACATTTGTGACTGATGAAGGAATACCTCAACACTGATTAATAAATCCCTAACTTTACTCTTTTCCGTTAAAAAAATTACGTTTCTTTGAATAAAGCGACAGTTAATGAAGTTTTGCGTAATAACCATACGGCAAAATACGCCCCTCTTTGCGTTGTTATTTGCCAAAATATCATTTTGATACCTCTAACCGTGTATGAGACGCACTATATTTCATGCTGGCCTTATCAGCATCGGAAATGAGTTCGCTACATAAAATAAATTTTAGCAATTTGATTGATGGGTAACGATCTCCTGCTAAATTTAAAATAAATTTCAATACGTCAGGAAAATTTCATCCGCAGCAACATATGGTGTAACATGCACCCAACGAAACAACATAGCAGCCCTTATTTTTTGCTGCAAACTTTTCCTAACTTAGCGCTGTTTCTTATTTCAAAGCCAATATCTTACTAACTATGGCTATTCACGAAATTATGCAGATTTCGTCAAAATGCTGACATATAAAGATTTAAGTAGGCGAAAAAATTAAATATTTCTACCCATTAGTTTTCGCGAAATCATTTGTGAAAGATGGCAAGACGTGCGCCTCTATGCTGTTGGTGCAGCGCAATTCCAACCATTTCGGGGGAAACATGGCGGACGATTCAGCATGGATATTTAGGAGCTCTAATTACCAATGTTACGTCAGTCACAGCAATCATCTATAATTATTACTAATGAACATAGATGCCGAATTTTGAAAATCTTGGGGTATGCTCAGAGGTGTACCCAGGTATTTCTAAATAAATACATAAATACAAAGCAAAGCCAAAAACTTATACAAAACATACACGCTATCGATTCCATATCTCCTTCACCATCACGATAATAAGTCGAAGTCCTTTTTTATTTCACTATATACTTATCCATTTTAACAATTTTCACACGCAAGACATTAACCCTTTTAACTCCAAATTTTATTTATTTATGAACAAAAATATTTCTTTGCTTATATCTATAAATAATGATTGGATTAATGTGTATTTGACAGAATTTTTGATTATTTTTAGATTTTGGAGTGAAATTTGGGATGACTACACATGCCATCAGTGTGTAGGATATGTTTCCTTTGCCGTAGCTAATAACATTTTCAAACTATTGACTACTAATTTAGACATTGGACAATTAGTAATAAAGTTTTTTAATTATTTTGTTTCCTTTACCTTGATAAAATTATTTGGAAGTATTCTTGCATTTACTCCAACTTACACATCAAGCAACAATATATACTTTGACAATACATTGTAGCCAAATGCTTTTTGTTCCTTCGACGTAACGGTAGACAATGTAGTCACAATGAATTATTGGAAGCCCTGCAATGCCATTTACAATCTTTGAACAAATGGTTGCGGCTAAAGGGACAGATAAAGATGAGAGGAGGGAAAGGGTTAAGACGTAATTCCTTGCACAGGTGACACAGGTCAAAAAGAGCAGAAACTAAGGTCCAACTACTACGGTCAATTGAGAAACTGTTGAAGCCTGAAAATTCAAATTCAGAAAAAAATCTATCACTATCTGTTGCGTTTAGAGAATTTTGTAGGACTACAAATTAAAACGCAAAGACCTTCGCAAGTTATGTTATGAGGACTGTCTGTTTACAGAATGTTTTAGCTAGAAGGGATAGGGCAGTCTACACAACAAGTATGTCGGCTCACAGGTAAAATATGTGGTTGTCAAAAGGTTACCTCAAAAGATACCGGGAATTAAATTCGTAGTGTAAACATTTTCAATGTATCGTACCAAACCCACTTCATTTCTAGTTATTTAATACCATTAAAAGGTTGTCGTCTTTGGTTTACAATATTGACTTAACGAGCGGAATTCCATTAACATTCGGACTATATAGAAAACGGTCACTTCACTCACATGAGAACGTGGATTTTAATGCCTACGAATTCAATTACCCGTTTAAAATAATCATTTTAGAGCGGTGTCTTACAAAAGCCAGCCGGCCATCAATGGGATGAGAGAGTCAATTTTAATTACAGTCAAGAAATATAACGTAAAGAAAAAATGATACCAAAATTTTCAGTGGGGTACGCCTAGCATACCCACTTATATTTTGGGGGTATGCTTGAGCGACCGAGCATCACCATACCAACTTTTACGGAGTTTATAGTTAAAACCAACAAAATGCTTCCGTGAAGAAATTTTTCAACACGGAATCAGACAAGCGAGATCTGTGTTGATGGGAGGGGGGGGGTTATTCGTCAATTACGAAAATTGCTAAAATTTAGTACAAATAAATATCGCCTTTCATTCTAGCTGCGATTTCGTAATCGCGCCTTATGATAACGTCGCGTCTCTGCGAAGTACAGCGAGAGGAATTAAGTCGCGTGGTTGAACAATACTTCGAGATAAATACAGAAATAGATAACGGAATACGTACCCTATAATTATAAAACATTTTAAAACGCCCAGAAATATATTTGAAAAAGTTTTTGTATACAAAAATAAAGCGATGAATATTATTTAATCCGCGGGCACTGGCGATCTGAGCATTTTGCTCTGCGTAATTTAAAAACGACTGGCATTTTGTTACTTTTAAATATTAAACTTTGAGGTTTTATCTTACTAAAACTACAAGGATTACTTATTTACATTTATTAAGTGCATTTCGAACCGGTCGTGTAATCTGAGCAATAGGCTATACACGCGAAAGATCATTTAACTCTTGAAGCCGCGAGATCTCATGGGTTAAAAATCCCGGTTTCTGGATGAAATTCAAGGTTTATTCCCGGTTTTCCCCGGTTTTTTCAAATTCAAGGCTTTTTCCCGGTTTCAAGGTTCGGTGGCCACCCTGTTATTGCTTCATTACCTAATCTAATTCCTTCAGCATCACCAGATTTTCTTGGACTGCACTCCATTACCCTAGTTTTGCTCTTGTTAATGTTCATCTTATATGCACCTTTCAGCCCAAGTAACAAAACTCATCCACCTCCTTTATTGCTTCATTACCTAATCTAATTCCTTCAGCATCACCAGATTTTCTTGGGCTGCACTCCATTACCCTAGTTTTGCTCTTGTTAATGTTCATCTTATATGCACCTTTCAGCACACTGTCCATTCTGTTCAATTGCTCTTGCAGGTCCTTTGCTGTATCTGACAGAATTACTATGTCGTCAGCAAAATGTAATGTTTTTAATTCTTCACTCTGAACTTTAATTCCTTCTCCAAATTTCTCCTTACTTTCCTTTATAGCTTGCTCAATGTACAAATTGAATAACATTGTAGAAACGCTACAACATTGTCAAAAGCCTTCTCCAAATCTACAAAAGCTAGAAATGTAGGTTTGCCTTTTCTTAATCTATCTTCTAGGATAAGCCATAAAGTGAGTATTGCCTCCCGTGTTCCTACATTTCTCCTGAACCAAAACTGATCTTTCCCGAGGTCGGCTTCTACCAGCTTTTCCATCCTTCTGTATATAATTAGTGTTAATATTTTGCAACTATGACTTATTAAACTGATGGTTCTGTAGTTTTCACACCTGTCTGCACCTGCTTTCTTTGGAATGGGGATTATAACATTTTTCTTAAAGTCTGAGGGTACTTCACCTGTCTCATACATCTTACACACCAGGTGAAACAATTTTGTCATGGCTGGTTCTCCCAGAGACTTCAGTAGCTCTGAGAGAATATCATCTACTCCAGGGGCCTTGTTTCGACTTAGGTCTTTCAGTGCTCTGTCAAATTCATCTCTCAGTATAGTATCTCCTATTTCATCCCCATCTACTTACTCTCCCCTTTCTACAATATTGCTGCTAAGTTCATTTCCTTTATAGAGCCTCTCTATATACTCTTTCCACCTTTCAGCTTTCCCTTCTTTGCTGAGAACTGGTTTTCCATCTGTGTCCTTGATATTCATAGAGCTGTTTTTCTTATCTCCAAATGTTTCTTTTATTTTCCTATGGGCTGTATCTATTTTTCCCCTATTTATACATTCTTCTACATCCTTGCACTTGCCTTCTAGCCACTCCTGCTTAGTCATTTTGCACTTCCTGTCAATCTCATTTCTTAGTCATCTGTACTCCATTTTGCCTGTTTCATTTACTGCATTTTTATATTTTCTCCTTTCATTGATTAAATTTAGTATCTCCTGTGATATCCAAGGATTTTTTGTAGGTCTTGCCTTCCTACCTATTTTGTCCTCTGCTGCCTTCACTATTTCATCTCTCAATTTTACTCATTCCTCCTCTACTGTTTTATTCCCCCCCGTTTCTGTCAATTGTTGCCTAAAGCTCCCTCTGAAATTCTTAAGAACTTCAGGTTCCTTCAATTTATCCATGTCCCATCTGCTTATTTTCCTACCTTTTTGTAGTTTCTTCAGTTTCAGCCTACAGTTCATAACCAACAAGTTATGGTCAGAGTCTATATCTGCCCCTGGGTATGTCTTACAGTTTAAAACCTCGTTCCGAAATCTATGTCTTACCATTATAAAATCTATCTGGTATCTCCCAGTGTCTCCTGGTCTCTTCCACATATACAACCTTCTTTTGTTATTCTTAAACCAGGTGTTTGTTATAATTAAATTATTTTCTGTGCAAAATTCTACCAGGCGGCTTCCTCTTTCATTCCTTTTGCTCAGACCATATTCACCTACTACCTTCCCTTCCCTTCCTTGTCCTACTACCGAATTCCAGTCTCCCATAACAATTAAGTTTTCCTCTTCCTTAATTGTCTGAATAATTTCCTTTAGCTCCTCATATATTTCTTCAATTTGCTCATCATCGGCAGAGCTAGTTGGCATATAAACCTGTACCACTGTTGTCGGTGTTGGCTTCGTATCTATCTTGACAATGATAATGCGATTACTGTGCTGGTCATAGTAGTTTAGCCGCATTCCTATTGCGAGCGTGAAGGTCGGGGTGAGAGTTTACAATTGGGAATGATTAATTTTTAAAACTCACAACCACCAACTGTGAACCAAATTCCTAAACATGCAAAAACACTGGAACTGTGATTGCGGCTGTTTGACTCATTTTCTAGGGGATGATATCACATGTTTGCAGCTTTCCTTCCCTGCATCTGATTAACAAAACAAATTCATAATAAAATCAAGTTCATGAGAGAAAAGAGTGTACTAACTACTATTTTTGAAAACATGTGAAAGTTCAGTTTACGTTGTTTATTTCACAATATTAGAACCCTGTGGCTGATACGTCTGTACATCGGCACATTTATCAAATAAAAGTTATAGCTCGTGAGCCCCCAGACAAAATGAATATTTGTCGCAAATTGTTTTCACACCATGTGGCTGTCTCAAACACCGTTTATGTTCATGCCTATGCGACGACACGTGTTACATTAACAAAACACAGTCACTTTAATTCAATGCGATGCACACCTTGTTCCATTAACAAATCACAGTCACTTTAATTCAATTCGATGCACACCTTGTTCCACCGGCTAAATATTCACCAACACACAGTAGCACTCGATTCCACTTGGTGCAGTCTACGATGAGCAACCACACGTGGCGATTGCCACACACAAATCTATAAACTCCACCTCGCGATCCACATGCCGACTGATGCCGAGGGACGCCGCCCAGCCAGCTACCCCCATGTGCTCCCGAGTTGTCACTTCCTGCCCTCGCGCGCGCCAAAAGCTCAACTGCTGGGGTTTTTTTCCCTACGTCATCAACTTCCCCATGTGAGCTGTTCTAACCGATTTGCCAACAGCGCTCAGCCAGTACATTTCTAAAACTTTACTTAAAATCAAAATAATTACACTTCACATTAAACAAATATCTTCTTACGTTTTTATATTAGTATAAACATCCTTTGTACTATTTATTATAATCGTGCAATTTCTTATATCACAGATAAGTGATTTAACTGAATATTTCAAGGTAAAATACACAAGATTAATTGAAAATAAAATGAGAAATAGATAATATATTATTTTTATAAACAAACATTGCCATGCTAGTTGTGTAACTGTGTTGTCTTCGTTGGTAATTTATTAGTTTTCATTGTCAATTAAACATATTACGCCAGATGTGACTATATCAACTAATGTATTGTTTATTTATCAACAGGCTATTTTGTAATGAGGGCCTTAAAGGTTCCTAACTGCATCGTATTACTTCAAATGCCAGTAGTATTAGAATATTTTATTTCACGCTGTGCACTGCACTGTGCCTGGCACTCGCCATTGTCCCTCTCTCCCCTCACCGGAAACGAACTGGAAAATCCTAAGCTGGAACAAGCCACCAACGTCGGCCTGCTCGCTGGCCTCCCGTCAGCTACAAGCACACAGCAAATCTCAACGTGGAGAATTTCTACCTATGGCCTAACTATAAATGTTGTCACCCAACTGTGTACATACATTGCTACCATAATTAATAAGATTAAAATTGTGTAACATTTAGTGCATTGGCATGGTCAATGTTTGCAGTGAACTTCATACTGTTTAATTATCAAATGCTATTAATTACCAGTATTTCTATTGGGCGGTAACCTTACACTGTTTTCTTATTCATTATCAATCCTACTCCTGTGATACCCCCAACTGATTTGTATTTATAATCCTGTACTCACCTGACCAGAAATCCTGTTCATCCTGCCACCGAACTTCATTAATCCTCACTATATCTAACTTCAACCTATCCATTTCCCTTTTTAAATTTTCTAATTTTCCTACTCGATTAAGGGATCTAACATTCCACACTCCGACCCGTAGAATGCCAGTATTGTCTTTCCTGATGATCACATCCTCCTGAGTAGTCCCCGCCCAGAGATCTGAATGGGGGACTATTTTACCTCCGGAATATTTTACCTGAGAGGATGCCATCATCATATGTTCATACAGTAGAGCTGCATGTCCTCGGGAAAAGTAACAGCTGTAGTTTCCCCTTGCTTTCAGCCGTTCACAGTTAGCTGATGTTACAAGGCCAGCTCAGTCAATCATTCAGACTACTGAAAAGGCTGCTGACCCTCTTCAGGAACCACACATTTGTCTGGCCTCTCCACAGATACCCCTCTGCTGTGGTTGCACCTACAGTACGGCTATCTGTATTGTTGAGGCACGCAAGCCACCCCACCTCGGCAATGTCTGTGGTTCATGGGAGTGGTATATATAATATGTATTGGTTTTAAAAGGAAATATGAAAAAGTACAGAACTGTACTGTACTTAATAACGTATAAATTATATATAAACTAAAAAATGTTTATAGCACTCAATATAAGAAAGATTTTTTTTTACAAAGAAATAGACTACTGTATGTATAAACTAAGAAATGATTTTACTGTATGCATTGTTTTTACTGTTAAACCAAAAACAAATTACTGTTTAGCAGATGTTATTCTAGATTTAACTGCAGTGTCCCCCCCCCCTTTTTTTTATCCACAAAATGTGCATTGAAGTTGAAGTTGGGTTCTGCTCGATGTATTGAAGGGCAAGGTCAAAAGTGTTTTTTTGCTTCGTTGTGTGAAATCCGGGTGGGGAGTTCGTCTTTGCCATCCAGGTCCTCATTCAGTTTGCTGGCTAACAGCAGCAACAATCTGGTTGTCAATGAGCTCTTTTTTAGTGTCACAGTCTTTTTCACATTCGTTGGTCTACTGTTCAACTTCATTGGTAGGGACGTTAGGCTCCAGAGTTTGTTGATCTTTAATGATTTCCAGTGCATCATTGTTTTGCTCATCTTCAGTATCTCATTTTCAGTCATAACTTGTGCCCAAAGCTCACGCCACGATTTCCGCAATGTGTCAGGTTTCAGTTCATCCCATGCTGCAGTGATTGTGCAGATAGAATCTGGTGTTAAGGGATTTCAGTGCCTCAAACAAGTTATGACCTTCTTGAGATTTTTCTAATATTGGGCTGATCTACTTTCTGCGATATCGCCCTTTTAACCAGTCGATAACGCCCTGATCCATTGGTTGGATGAGTGAGGTCACATTAGGAGGCAGAAAGAGAGCTTTTATGTCCCCTTTCACAAAATCTTTTTCAGATGGATGTGATAATGCGCTATCCAACAGCAGTAGAGCACGAACAGGCAGACTTTTTTGCCTCAAGTCTTTTTCGACTGATGGCACAAACTCGTCGAAAAATCAGGATTTCAAAAGGTTACAGTCCATTCAAGCAGATTTTTGATTGCGGTAATAAACTGGCAAGGAAGATAAGTCTATATTTTTGAATGCCCTTGGCTTTTTAGATTTGCCAATGACGAACATGGGGAGCTTATGGATACCATCTGTGTTGCTACAAAGATGAATGTTATTTCTATCTTTTAAAAGTTTCGTTCCTACCACGGATTCATTTGAAGCTGTGAGAGTTTTTGTTGGCAACATTTGAAGTTCAGCCCTGTCTCATCGATGTTATAACTTGGCAGGGTAACAGTTCATATTCTTCTACAATTTCTTTAAACGTAACAGAAAACTCCTCTGCAACATCAGCAGATAGTTTTTCACCAGAAATAGAAACATATCAGACACCTTGACGAGTTTTCCAACGATCAATTCAGCCTTCACTGGCAGCAAATTTACTTTCGGATTTCAATTTTTTGTGCAAACTATCGCTTTTTCTTTGAGAATTGGCCCGGATATTGGAGTCCCTTTCCTTCTTTCTTGACAAAATCACATCCACGACACATTATTAAGCAGTTCAAGTTTAGGCTTTTTTAATGTTTTGCAATTCTTCAGAGTGTTTTCACCATCAATAGTAAATGTATACGATTCAATGTCTCTCCAATTGTTCCTCCAATCCTTAATTGTCGTAACACCTACATTCAATTCCTTTGCAATTTTTTTGAGCGATTCTCCTTTGTCAAATCTTTTGTAGCACTGCTAATTTTTCATTTAGTGAAAGAGTTACGTGTTTACATTTGAATCCAGATATGTTGAAAAACAGACAACTGTACACACAATGCATCTAATAAGTAATGAAGAGAACACGGAATAAAGCAAACAACACCATTTTTAATCCCAACAAAGGATAAAACTGCACAGTAATGTACAGTATAACAACATGCACAGTGATAGACACCACAACAATAACCCGACAGGCGTCCATTCAGTGACAAGTCGGCACAGGCTCGCGACCTGAACATAGTCGGACTAACTGGAGTGATGAACCATCCAAGGTCAGATTAGAATGGTTCTACTGTATTTAGAAGACTAAAGTTTTACATTTTTTTTGTGTGTCTTCATTGCTTTCAAAAGATTGTCTTATATAACAGGAAATTCATTTACATGAAATGTAATTTGAGGAAAATTAAAACCAAAGCAAGTTAGGACCTTAATATATTCCAAATGGTCAGACAATAGTAATAAGTTTGTGGAAAAATGTCCCTTATTTACTATTCTCTTATGTATTATAAAAATGGACAGACATTCCCCATCATTTAAACTGAGATGCTACAAATCTAGTAATTTCAACACTGCGCATGTGCAATGCGCAGCTTTACACATTATGCTGTGTTACAACACACGGCTAGCGATCAAGTGGAGACAGTTAACAACATAGTGCACCCCAGATCATCTTCATAGGAGATAAATATAGACAATTCCTGATAGCAGTTTTAACCTTTCAGACATGACTAGATTATGAAACATTGTTTTTATAAAGCAGATTTTCATTACTAAATTGCCACTAACTCCCTAATTTGATACTTCTACCATGTTTCAGATATGGGGATGGCTTCAAATGTCATCACTAAGTTTTTAATTATAGATGTGTTCCCTCTGGGTAGACAGTTTTTCAAAGATTTACATAAATTTTTGAAAGCAGCTGGAACTTAAATGAGGGGGAATGAGCTCCATCCAATTTCATATAAGATCTTTTTAATGATTTGACATAAGAAGACATAGACCATTATGCCTTTATATTAATGTTAACAATGCTTAAATTCTGACTGTTCTTATTCATTTGTAACCAGATATACCTGAGGAAGCAATTTTAAACTGTGAAACGAGTTGTGTGACCTTCAATAAAAAAAAAATTAACAGGTTTAGTAGAGCTGTTCTTTAAAATATGGAATCTTTCAACTGTGGTTGACCAATATATAAAATTTTATGTTATGAGACAGATCTATCCCACCATACATTAATTAAGTTTCGTCCCCTTGAACAGTGTGACAGCTGATGCGAGAACAGCTGCAGTCAGAAACTCTGCTGGTGTTGCATCCTTTTCCACTGTGATCCTCTGCATACTCCATGGTATGTGATCCACCAAGAGACCACATTATCTTTGACCAGGCCAGTAGCATGTTATTTTCACATTGGTTTCTTTTTTCAGAACAGATTTTAAACATATAAAGTTTCAGATTATAAAACTTTCCTCTTGAAATAATAATAATATTATTATTAATAAAGTTTACGATATTTTACTCACATATTTCAAAATATGCATAGGTCCTGGCATTCAACTGGGAAACTATAGAATTCGTTTGCTTATTTGCCCCCTCCCCCCATTCTGTCTGTGTGTGTGTGTGTGTGTGTGTGTGTGTGTGTGTGTGTGTGTGTTCAACAGAACATTCTAAAAAACACACACCTAGCATTTGTCCTTTAAAATAATTCACTTCTGTTGTTGCGGTCTGCAGTCTGCAGACTGTTTTGATGCCAGTGGAGTGTGTGCTGATATGAAATTTCCTGGCAGATTGAAATTGTGTGCTGGAACCAGGACTCGAATCTGGGACCTTTGCCTTTAGCAGGCAAGCGCTCTACCGACTGACCTATCCCGACACGACTCACAATGCCGCCTCACAACTTCACTTCTGCCAGTATCTCGCCTCCTACTTTCCAAAGTTGTAAGGTGGCATCGCGAGCCATGTCAGGATAGCTCAGTTGGTAGAGCGCTTGCCTGCGAAAGGCATACGTCCCAGTTCCGGCACACAATTTTAATCTGTCAGGAAGTTTCATGGTTTCATGCCGCTCTCTACGCTACTATGTCCTGTGCAAGCCTCTTCATCTGAATGGCAACCTAAATACTTAGAAATCTGCTTACTGTATTCTTCCCTCGGTCTTCCTTTACAATTTTTACCTCACACACTTCCTTCTAATGCTAAGTTGACCATTCCTTGATGACTCAGAATGTGTATCCCTTCTCTTAGTCAGGATAAGCCAAAAACTCCTTTTCTCCCCAATTATGTTGAGCACCTCCTTAATAGTTACGTGATATACCCACGTAATCATCATTTGTTAAGCTTTTATCATCTTTTTGTATGAACTCCTTATCATAGACGTTTCACTCTTATACAATGCTACACTCCAGACAAATGCTTTCAGAAAGGACTTCCTAACATTTAAATTAATACTGGATGTCAACAAATTTCACTTTTTCAGAAATGCTTTTCTTCCCATAGCCATTCTGCATTTTAAATCTTCTTTACTTGAGCCATCAGAAGTTATCTTGGTATGCAAATAACAAAACTCCTTTACTACTTTTATTGTTTCATTACTTAATCTAATTCATTCAGCATTGCCAGATTTTCTTACATTACAGTCCATTACCCTCATTTAACTCTTGTTGAACAACCTTTCTTTCAAGCCACTGTCCATTCTGTTTAATTGCTCTTCCAGGTTATTTGCCATCTCTGTCAGAATTACTATGTCGTCAGCAAATCACAAGGTTTTTTAATGTTTTTAGGTGACAGTCTACAGCCACGATGTACTTTGAAAAAATCATTCTCACACCAAGGTTGCAAACTATTTTTATTTGTTATATTCTACCGGTTTCGACAGTTGCTGCCACCAACAGGAAATCAACAAGATATTTCATCAAAGCCAATAGGATAAAATTTTTACTGAGTACAGCAACATCTAATTTACAATAAAATGTTGTGATTATTTCTAAAAGCCCTTTAATTACAGGAATACCTACTACATGATGTAAAATGGAAGGACTTTTAGAAACAATCACATTAATTTATTGTAAATTAGATGTCACTGTACTCAGTAAAAATGTTATCCTATTGGCTTCAATGTAAAATATCTTGTTGTTTCCTGTTGATGGCAGCAACTACCAAAACTGGTAGAATATAACAAATAAAAATATTTTGTAGCCTTGGCATAAGAATGATTTTTTTTTTTTTTTTTTTTTTTTTTTTTCCAAAATGCAGGGTTTTTATTCCCTCTCCCTGGACTTTGAACTCTCTCTCCAAATTTTTCCTTGCATTCCTTCACAGCTCAGTGTACAGATTGAACAACATTGGGAAAAGGCAACAACCCTGTCTTACACTCTTCCCAACCACTATGGCCCTTTTATGCTCTTCAAGTCTGATAATTGCTGTCTGATTTTTGTACAAGTTGAATATAACTCTTTGCTCGCTATATTTTGCCCCTGCTACCTTCAGAATCTAAAGAGTATCAATATTGTCAAAAGCTTTCTGAAGTCCACAAATACTAAAAACGGAGGTTTCCCTTTCCTTAACCTATCTTCTAAGTTGTAATGTTCCTACTGCCTCACATGTTTCTACATTTCTCCTACATCCAAACTGATCTTCTCCAAGGTCTGATTCCAGCAGATTTTCCATTCTTCTGTGGAAGAGACCAGGAGACACCGGGAGATACCAGATAGATTTTATAATGGTAAGACATAGATTTCGGAACCAGGTTTTAAACTGTAAGACATACCCAGGGGCAGATATAGACTCTGACCATAACTTGTTGGTTATGAACTGTAGGCTGAAACTGAAGAAACTACAAAAAGGTAGGAAAATAAGGAGATGGGACCTGGATAAATTGAAGGAACCTGAGGTTCTTAAGAATTTCAGAGGGAGCTTTAGGCAACAATTGACAGAAACAGGGGAAAATAAAACAGTAGAGGAGGAATGGGTAGCATTGAGAGATGAAATAGTGAAGGTAGCAGAGGACAAAATAGGTAGGAAGGCAAGACCTACAAAAAATCCTTGGATATCACAGGAAATACTAAATTTAATCGATGAAAGGAGAAAATATAAAAATGCAGTAAATGAAACAGGCAAAATGGAGTACAGACGACTAAGAAATGAGATTGACAGGAAGTGCAAAATGGCTAGGAAGGAGTGGCTAGAAGGCAAATGCAAGGATGTAGAGGAATGTATAAATAGGGGAAAAATAGATACAGCCTACAGGAAAATAAAAGAAACATTTGGAGATAAGAAAAACAGCTCTATGAATATCAAGGACACGGATGGAAAACCAGTTCTCAGCAAAGAAGGGAAAGCTGAAAGGTGGAAAGAGTATATAGAGGGGCTCTACAAAGGAAATGAACTTCGAGACAATATTGTAGGAAGGGAAGAGGATGAAGATGAAATAGGAGATACTGTACTGAGAGAAGAATTTGACAGAGCCCTGAAAGACCTTAGTCGAAACAAGGCCCCTGGAGTAGATGATATTCCCTCAGAGCTACTGAAGTCTCTGGGGGAACCAGCCATGACAAACCTGTTTCACCTGGTGTGTAAGATGTATGAGACAGGCGAAGTACCCTCAGACTTTAAGAAAAATGTTATAATCCCCATTCCAAAGAAAGCAGGTGCAGACAGGTGTGAAAACTACAGAACCATCAGTTTAATAAGTCATGGTTGCAAAATATTAACACGAATTATTTACAGAAGGATGGAAAAGCTGGTAGAAGCCGACCTCGGGGAAGATCAGTTTGGGTTCAGGAGAAATGTAGGAACACGGGAGGCAATACTCACTTTACGGCTTATCCTAGAAGATAGATTAAGAAAAGGCAAACCTACATTTCTAGCTTTTGTAGATTTGGAGAAGGCTTTTGACAATGTTGATTGGAATAAACTCTTTCAAGTTCTGAAGCAAGCAGGAGTAAAATATAGGGAGCGTAAGGTTATTTACAACTTGTACAAAAACCAGACAGCGGTTGTCAGAGTTGAAGGGCATGAAAGGGATGCAGTGGTTGGGAAGGGAGTAAGACAGGGTTGTAGCCTTTCTCCAATGTTATTCAATTTGTACATTGAACAAGCTATAAAGGAAAGCAAGGACAAATTTGGAGAAGGAATTAAAATTCAGGGGGAAGAATTAAAAACATTGCGTTTTGCTGATGACATAGTAATTCTGTCAGATACAGCAAAGGACCTGGAAGAGCAATTGAATGGAATGGACAGTGTGCTGAAAGGTGCATATAAGATGAACATTAACAAGAGTAAAACTAGGGTAATGGAGTGCAGTGTAAGAAAATCAGGTGATTCTGAAGGAATTAGATTGGGAAACGAAGCAATAAAGGACGTAGATGAGTTTTGTTATTTGGGCTGTAAAATAACAAACGATGGTCGCAGTACAGAGGATATAAAATGCAGAATGGCAATGGGTAGAAAAGCGTTCTTGAAAAAGAGAAATTTGTTAACATCGAATATTGATTTAAGCCTAAGGAAGTCCTTTCTGAAGGCATTTGTATGGAGTGTTGCCTTGTATGGGAGTGAGACATGGACGATAAACAGTGCGGACAGGAAGAGGATTGAGGCTTTTGAAATATGGTGCTACAGAAGAATGCTGAAGATTAGGTGGGTGGATCGCGTAACTAATGAGGAGGTACTGAACAGAATTGGGGAGAAAAGAAATTTCTGGCATACCTTGACTAAAAGAAGGGATAGATTGGTAGGACACATTCTTAGACATCAAGGAATTGTGAATTTAGCATTAGAGGGAAGTGTGTGGGGTAAAAATCGCAGAGGAAGGCCAAGAGATGGATACAGTAAGCAGATTCAGATAGACGTAGGTTGCCATTCTTATGTGGAGATGAAGAGGCTTGCTCAGGATAGGGTATTGTGGAGAGCTGCATCAAACCAGTCTCCAGACTGAAGACCACAACAACAACAACAACTGTAAATAATCTGTGTTAATATTATGCAACCATGACTTGTTAAACTGATAGTTCTGTAATTTTCTCATTTGTCTGCACTTGCTTTCATCAGAATTGGAATCACTATATTCTTCTTGAAGTCTGAGGGTATTTCTCCTCTCTCATATTTGTTGCATACCATGTGGAACAGTTTCTTCACAACTGGCTCATCTAAGATGATAGCAGTTCAGACGGAACATCATCTATTCCAGAAGCCTTGTTTGTACTCCAATCTTTTAGTGCTCTATCAAATTCTTCTACCATCTCTCTCAGAACTACCCATTCTTCTTCTACTGTACTACTTTCCCCTATTTCAACCATTCCTTGCCTAATGCTCCCTCTGAAACTCTTAGCCACCCCTGGTTCCTTCACTTTGTCCAGGTTCCATCTCCTAACCTTTCTACATTTCTGCAGTGTATTAAGTTTTAATCTACAGTTAATAACTAGTAAGTTATGGTCAGAGTCTATATCTGCCCCTGGATATGTCTTACCTGGTTTCTAAACCTTTGCCTTACCATTACAATGTCAATCTGATATTTCTGTGTCTCCTGGTCTCTTCCACATGTATAACCTCCTTTCATGATGATTAAACCAAGTGTTCATGACGATTGAATTGTGGTCTGCACAAAATTATACCATGAAATCTTCTCTTTCATTTCTTTTCTCCAGTTCATATTCACCTACTAAATTTCCTTCTCTTCCCTTTCCTACTACAAAGTTCCAGTTCCCCATCACAATTAAGTTTTCTTCTCCTTTTCCTCTCCTTTAATGATCTGTATAATTTCCTTTATCTCCTCATACATTTCTTGTATTATGGGCAGAGCTAGTTGGCATATAAACTTGTACTACTGTGGTTGGTGTTGACTTTGTGCCTATCTCTACTACAATAATGCCTTCTATTTTGTTATTCATTATCAGACCTACTCCTGCAATACTACCAACTGATTTTGTATTTATAACACTGTACTCGCCTGATCAAAAATCCTGTTCATCCTGCCGACGAACTTCACTAATCCCCACCATATCTAACTTTAACCTATCCATTTCTCTCTTCAAATTTTCTAACTTACCTACTCAATTGAGGGACAGAACATTCCAAGCTCAGATCTGTAGAATGCCTGTTTCGTTTTCTTTGATGACGACATCCTCCTGAGTAGTCCCCGCCTGGAGATCCGAATGGTGGACTATTTTATACCTGGCGTCATATAAGAACACGCTTTCATGCAAAGAGGCAGAGCGATAGGGGAAGCATGGAAGGGAGGAGCTACAGCCGAGCACCAACTGTTGTGACTGCGGGAGAAAGATTGCATAACTTGCGGCCAGCCACGTGCCTACAGAATGAATGTTATTGGCTGTCATTGCGGTATGGAGGGGAATGCTCAGAACAATTGAAAACTGGGCCGCCTTAGTAGGTGACGCATACTATACTTCCGGAATATTTTACCCGAGAGGGTGCCATCATCATATCTTCATACAGTAGAGCTGTATGTTCTCGGGAAAATTAACAACTGTAGTTTCCCATTGCTTTCAGCCATTTGCAGTAACTGCATGGCAAAGCCATGTTAGCTGATGTTACAAGGCCAACTCGATCAATCATCCAGACTGTTGCCCCTGTAACGGCTGAAAAGGTTGCTGGCCCTCTTCAGGCACACCTCGAGGCATGCAAGCCACCCCATCTTGGCAATGTCTGTGGTTCATGAGATACTTAAAATATCAACAATATTTCACAAAAGGATAAGTTGTTACCACAGAGACATTGCAATGACACACGCGCGTGCACACACACACACACACACACACACACACACACACACACACACACACACACACAAAGTACGCACATGCACGGTGCCTTAGCGATCACTGGCTACTGCTGGATGAAGGCTGTAATGCCTGAAAGCTTTGTAACAAGTTTTAGCGGTTGTGTTTGACTTTTATGTGGCCTCTTTGGGACATCTCTGTGGGGAATAGCAAACTACCCTACTCAAAAGTATTTTTGAATCCTTCCTGCAGACTCTATTGTCTGATACTTACTTCATTAAAAATATGTAGCAAGCCAGTAATGTTTCATATGGTTTATTTACTATATACAGTATTATTTACATAGACAATATACATCAAAATATAAAGAAGAATTTTTTCATACCTTAGTCTAGTTAGTTCTCTCTCTCTCTCTCTCTCTCCCTCTCTCTCTCTCTCTGACCCACACACATATACATGCAAATATACTATCAGACAAAGATATTCTTCTTGAGCATCTGGAGGATAGACCTTAAACATTCCCATTATTCCAGTCATGACAACGTTTTTCTTGCATACGAAAGTCTTTCTTATATCAATTTCTTAGCACTATGCAAGAAATGTATTGTAAAATATTCAAAACATAATGTCTGCAAAACATTAATATTTCCTAAAAATAATTATTGTATTAAAGTCTGATATTAGTTAAAATGGCTGGAATATGTAAACTGTGTTATACACACATCATTCATCTCACAATTTTCAAATATTTCCATCATTATTTCCTAGTTTCATAACTGGAAAAGAAAATTTTTGTTTCATCTGTGAAGACATGACATCAATTTTTAACTATTGTAACATTGTATTAATTTTATCAAACATAAATGTTAAACATGCAGTAGCTTCTGACATAATTTTCACCTAAGTAAATACTTATTCACTGATAAAAAAGCAGCACAAACTGCTTTACTCATCAGAATACAAACAATGTTGGGAATTCCAAAACAAGTAAATGAAGCCTTTGGCAGTGAGTTTCAAACAACACATATCAATCATTTTAAAAAATACATACTCTGGCAATGACAGTAGTTTCTCAAGAGAACCAAGGCACCAATATGAAAACAAGGAACCTTATATTTCCAAGTAATTCAGCACAATACTTTGTGACGTGGGTAGCAATAATCCATACAGTACCACTATCAAAGCTAAATATTTTGATACTTGTAGCCAAACTGGGATAGACCCATATTTCTCACACCCAATAATCTAAAAATTGCTACTTAATATTACATTTCATAATAAATAATTTTGAAGGAACATTTACTTACTAGACCTGTCATGGATGATTTGATAAGTTGTTTTCTACTATAGGAAATGAAATTTCAATTAACTTTTTTTGTTTTTGAAAGAAGTCTGATAATCTTACAGTCAAATACATAAATAACAATGAATTTGGCAGAATTATCAATTTCCTTCAAATTCTCTTGTAACATTATATTTTTATACCTTTTTATTTGATGAGGGGCCATGTTTTTCCAATAGCCAAAAATCCTTTCTTTTTGCTTTATAAAAATGATTCAACATATATGAGCAAACAGTTTTACTGTAGATTTTCCTCAGAAATTTTTCTGTTTCAAAATACAATTCACTGAATACAAATAAAGTAACAATGGAGTAACAATATTGTGAATAAAGTAGAGGATACACTGAGTTGCAAACAAGGACAACAAAGAGACTGCTCAGCATTTAAGATTTTGTCCAAAAGCACTTCTTCCAAACCAAAAGATGAAATGCTAAACAATAGTTCTTTGTTGCACCTGCATGCGACTTCATGTTCCTTTAACAAGATGAGTAGCAATCTATACTTGTAAAAATAACGTTGTTAACTAGAAAGAACAACTTTTTACATTGTGAATAGCTATCAAATTAATTAATTGTTCACAAATTTAAATTGTTTTCTGTTACATAAATTAATAGTTAACTCAGGTAATAAAAAAAAAGAGTGGTAAGCCATCTGTATGATGATGTCGTATAATTACATTAAAGATTGACTGAAGAAAAGTGAAGCACCATTTACACCCAACAACTGCAAAAATAAGACATATATGTCACTACCATTTAACATGAGTCAGACATCTGAGGATAGTGCCACAGCACTGCATAATAGTGTTGAAGTGGTACTATATCTACAGGATCAAACAAAAATTTCTGCACACTAAGGAGGAGTCGAAAAATCTGCTACATATTATGCTTCTGTAGAGTTTAGCTTTTGGAACCAGGAATCAATCCAACCAGGACAGAAGATAATTCTCAATAGAGAATGTGGGTTTATAGGTGTTCAATAAAAAATAACAAGGACCCTTACTATAGGGAGAACAAGAAAAGAAGAAATTCTACAGATCCAGTAAATCTAAACTTCTCCCTCATCTGCATTTGTCTGTAGTTTCATTTAGGAGATATTTATTAAAAAAAAAAAGTAACTAACTTCAATGAACATTTCAGTGATGGATGAGGCGAGCCATCCTAATGTGTTGGTATTAATACCAATGAATGGATATTTTCATCACTTTCAGTAAATTTATTCCTCACATTTTTAATATTATGAATACTAGTATCAATTACCAGTGTGTTATGTCTGTCATGCCTTGGAATAATTACTGAGTAAAATTAGTTCAGAAACAGAAAATATGAACTTCACAAAACAAAGATGTAACATCCAATTGAAGGTAATGGTGATATTTAATAATTACACTTCAGTCATTAGGGATGTCAATCCATGTGCCATTTAAGTATAAATGTATACGAAACAGCCAATGAAAATGCACAAAGAAATATGCAAGTATTTAAAATATAACATCAAAAATAGTTGAAATCGCTTCTGCTAATAACAAATTTGTAAAATTTCCATTGATCATTACTAATTGACTTTCAGAATGTCAACTCCATAAATTCAACATACTTCTTCTGTTCTATACATTCATACATAAAAATTGAAAGAGATACTTTATTTAATCTAAAAAATCAATTACTGATGAATGAGAAATTCAAAACCCTATTATGGAAGCTGGCCCGAGATATTTAGCTTAATTGGATAATATTAATGAACACATTGATTTTGTGCAGTGAATAAACACTGTAGAGAAATTAGTATCATAACTGATCAGCTTTACTGCAACAGATAAATTCATTCTAACAGATACTGAAGTTCAAAAGAAATTGTTCGTATATTTAATGGCATCTCTGAACACAATGTGGTGTACTTCGTGATTTTACTGTAATTTGTATGAACAGATAAAACAAAAATGGTTATTGAATCAGACATAATACAATGAAAGAATACTCAATTTGAACTGAAACTTCATAAGACAGAACTAGGTACTGGAATGGGCTTACTTTTTATTCTTCACCATTATTGGAGGGAAAATTACTAACAACACAAAATCACAGAAAGTTGCATTCAAATGTGGTGATTTGGAACCTTATGATAACATTATGTGTCAAGTCACACTATATATTGGATACATTTGCATATGTATAAATAGATAGATCTATGGGTGATTTGTAACTATATATATTAGAACTCTCATTAAATAATTATTAAAATATAATCATATTTGATCATTAACAAATTCATTGTTATTTACATAAATATACAAAATTTAAATATATCTAAGAATATAAATTGCACATTTCGGAGGATTTTAGAGGGGATACTGGAACATATTTATAAAAGGTAACAGCTGATCTGCATAACTGTGACATTCAAAAGGTGGGCTTACATCACAAACTTCAAGAATGAAATACCTTGAATCCACTAAAGACTAATCAGTTGAAAACCCAACTAACATCAAAAACAAAAGGAACCTCTGAAGCTGACTTAATATTCCACTTTGTAGTTTCAGAAAAGTGTACTGCTCACCTCTCTCTCCTGCACCAAATGAACAAAGACAAATCTTCAAAGCAAGTATCAATTGACATCCCTAAGTACTTATTACAACATTGCTAAGGTGGAGATATGTGCATATGTAACAGCCAAAACACTTACTTAAGATTTCAGGAATATCACACAATTCGATTACAAACACACACACACACACACACACACACACACACACACACACACACAGAAAGAGAAAGATGATCTGCTTCATAGCGTATCCTTTCATTTACGTGGTTTGTGCCCTAAGAAGACCCAATTTCGCTTTCACCTCGCGGAACGTTGGCCGCTTATCAGGTACTAGATCCCATGCCTGAAAAAGAATTTAAAACAAATACTGTAGTTGACACTTTCAAACCAAAATGCAACACAGAACCATCTATAGCTAATTATGAATGTTATTGAATATGTGGGAAAATAGTATGAAGATGGTGTGGGAAAATAGTACAAAAATTGTGTTCATGGTTTATTTAATAGATAAAAATACACTTATACACTTGTTCTTTAACATCCTTAGTTAATGAATATCTTCATTGGGAAAATAAATGACAGAAAAAAGAGAACTGTTTACTGGATTTACTGTAGACGTTTCAGTATAAAGTACAAATTGCCATAACCAGTATCACTTATTGGGCTAAACTGTAGAGTCTGTTACCCACACGCTGCAAATGTTGGCAAAACTACAGAATGTCTATGTATACACCACAGTAGTCAGTCATAGAACAGGTATAGCATTTTTTATTTATTTTATGATCATTACAAAACAGTGATCAAGTGATTCTAAATCTTCATTTTATGAGGGCAATTTCTTTTACTGACCGGACAAGGGTACATACAAGAACCTGTCAACTGTAGAGCAGATATAGCAAGTGTCTTTTTTTAATGATCTGGACATAACAGTGAGCAAGTGATTCTAAATCTTCATTTTACAAGGGCAGTTACTTTTACTTAATTAATTCTTATTGGGTATTGAAATGCTCTGTTCCACCATATTGCTTTCCCATAGCTGCTCGTGGCGAAGTTGCCATACTAATAACATGGACAACAGACTCTGCAGTTTTACCTCTAGGCAATTAGAGTATTGTGAATTTATGTCAAATACAAAGATATGGAGGTGTTTTACGTACAACTTTTGGATAATCTGTGGCACTGTCTGATGGAAGAAGACAAAATACTTTTAGAACATGGCACAAAATTATTTTTATGTTTAGATTTCATGCATGAACAATAATATAACTGATGATATTTGTTTTACTTCCTCTTTTGCACTATTACAATACATACAGTGAACTTTGAAAAATTCAAACTATTTAATCCAAGACACAGAAGAAGGGTTAATTAAAAAACAGACTAGTATAAACTAGTGGTTTTGAAGAATGATAAGCAGTCAATCAACGTTCATAGCATGATAATAGGAACACCCTTTTCACAACTGTTCATCTTTAAGTGTACAGCCTATAGATTCTTAAGGAGCATCTGCCTTTTCTTTTTCTTTTCTAGAATCTGTAGAAAATTGAGAAACATAAAAGCTGTAATATTTGCGCTGGACTAATTTATTATGTTTTCACAATTCTGCCTGGAAGTATGTGACTGTGACTGCTACACAATACTATTTTCTTTACAACAAATGGAAAATAAAGCCTCAATTACTCTTATTGCTCCTATAATGAGTTATTCATCCTCACACCCATCACTGTCACCATCGTTATCAACTTCCATCTCTGTAATGTTCACCTGGGAATAAGAATGGTCCCGGTAGAAGATTTTGTTCCTTTTTCCAAGAAGTACAAATTCAAAGATCGCTGACTTTAATTTGCTAAATACTTGGTTTCTTCTTGTACAATTGATGTAGATCCAAAGTTGAGGTCATCATCATTTAACAGTTCCAGTTTCTGGGATACTGGTAATGAGCCTCTTCCACTTAGTCCTGTCCAAATACACTTTTTCATGGAGAACATAATCCACTGTCCATCCTCTGGTCACAAGATCAGCCTTAATCAAGTCCATCCATCGAGTTTGAGGTCTTCCTTGACGTCTTTTCCCATCCACATGTCTTTCCAAATTTATTTTGGCTGCTCTAGTTGGTTCCATTCTCATCACATGCCCATACCAAGAAAGTCTAGATGTGACAATTCGATCTAATGGGGATGTCTTTACCCTGGCTTCTTTCCTCAGCTCCTCATTCCTTAACTTGTCCATCTTGGTCTTCTTGACAGTGGCTCTAAGAAATTTCAACTCTGCTGCCTTGATGATTCTATTTTGTGAGGTTGCATGTTTCAATGCAGGACATTTGTGATTTTGTACCAGTGGAGGTTTTGGGAGCACTATGCGGGTAGTATCCCTGCACATACCTGTGTTGAAATTTTAACTGCCAGAAGTTTCATTATCATATGTCTATTATTTTTTGTTTAGTACTGTATTGAGTTGAATGTTGTGTTGCACAGTTTGCAAATTTCAAAATGGTAAAGTTATAGGAACAACAGATCTGCATTAAATTCTGTGCAAAACTCAAGAAAATCTTTTATGATGATGAGTGCTTAAGCCCTACTCAGTGTTAAGAATGGCTCAGATGATTTAAAAATGGCTAGATGGAATTTAAAGATGCCCTTCAACACCTACTGATGATGCTCATGGCAGGAACGGCACCAATTTTGTGCTTGCCAACTGAATACTGACAGTATTGTCAAAGTTTTGTCGAAGTACGCAACATTTCAATATAGTAATAGGACAGTTTACAGCTCACTGCACAGACGTGACGACAAGATGCGACAGGAACACAAAAAATACACATACACATACAACACTTTTAGCTATCAGGCATGGCCTTCTTCAGAATTAGGAACATTCATTCAATCACACAGGCACACAACCGTCAGCTCCGGCTGCTGCACTTTGAATTGTGGCAGCCGAAGCTGACTACCTTCAAAATAAATGGTATCCTGAAATTGAGGCATATGCCAGATTGTCAATCCCCAAAATATAGTATCTCAATTACCTTGCACAAGAAACAGCACTGGATTGTACATATGGTATGGGCAAGGTTTGCACATTATCAATACAAAAACAGCTAATGGGCGATTGTTTTGCTTTTAGAGTATAGTTTAGTTTAATATCTACAAAAGATTCTGCTATCTAAAGTGTTTAAGGTTTTACATACTATCCAGTAGATTTAAAAAAGAAGGTACTTGATTGCAGAGATGCATATTAATACTTTCTGGGTCTTTTTGACATATAATGCAAGCTGGATTTCATACGATTATTGCTTTCAGAATGGGTGTTGATTCCTACAAAGAAAACTTTCAGTCTCCATAAATACCATGACATATGAGTTGTAATGAAGCATGTTGGGATTTATACCCATCTGCTTGCATTACGGAACCTCCTGATACCACTGTTGCATAATAATAGATATGAATGTAATTAGTCTATTATCATTTTCTTTTCCAAAACTTTTGTTATCTGAAGTCATTTTCTATTATTTGGTGTCACAGAAGTTTGTTTAATTAGCAAATATTAAGTAGTTAATGCCAAAGACGTATTGTTGTATTACAGATAGTATGCTATAGTCGGCATCACCTACAAAGACAGCCAAGTTTCCAGCCATTCTATGCATCCCCCTCCATTACCGCCATGGTAGTCAATAAGGTTCATTCTGTAGGCACGTGGCTGGCCATGAGTTACGCAATGCTTCTTCCACAGGTGCAATTGCTGCTGCTCTGCTGTAGCTCCACCTCTCCACGCTTCCCCTATAGCTCTGCCTCTATGCACGGAAGCGCTTTCTTATATGAAGCCAGCTATAACTAGAATTTCTGATAAAACGAAGTAAATTCTTTTCTCATAATATTAAAGTAGTTATTATGATGTTTCACAAATAATGTTAGGAAAGTTTTGCCCTCATTAGTTTCTGTATAATTCCCATTATTTATTTATAAGCAGCTTTTCCTGTTTATTTGGCATAAATTTACACTGATGATAATCTTACTGTTACCGGTAATCGGAACTGTAACATTATTTTTTGAAATTCCAAACTGAAGTTTGTTTACTGACAGGAACAAAGCCTATTACTCATCATCACAATATAACAACAACCTTACTTCACTCAAATAGAATTACCGTTATAAACAAATCATAAACAATAATGTTAACGAAGAGATACGAACACCCAACGAAATTTTAAAAAGTATATATGAAGTGATGGCTGTGCGCAAGTAATTGCTGTCAGCAACAACACCTAATCTGTGTCCTCCACAATTTTGCTTAGATATAAATGTTAGGGTAAGGAGTAAAAGTTATTTCTGTATTACAGCATCAGCAAGACATATATCGTAATTGGCATCCTGGACTTTATTTTGAAAATACCTGCTTGCAACAACTTAGTATATTTTCAGCTATTCTGCTTTATACTTTTTTATTTTTTTATTTTTGGAGAAATGTTCAGTGCTATGAGAAGTGCAACCTGTTAAGTCAACTTCACTAATAACAGGTACAAGGTATTCGTATGTGCTGGCTCACAATTCCAACTTAATGGCTCCGTCAAACAGAGAGCGAGCAGCCCACGGGACTGATGACCCCGTAGTTAATTCCCATAAGCTGTACAAACATTTGAACATTTTGAGCAGCCCTCGTGGGCAGAACACGCTGTTGTCCGCCGCGTTCCACAGTAGTCAGAAACAGCGCGGGCAGCGCTCGGCGTTCCGGTTGTTGAATGGCGCTTGTAGTGTGAGAGTCAGCCGCGAAGCGTATAAACATGAACAGTAGTTCAGATGAGGACAAATTTCTACTTCTCATTTTTCTTTCTTCAAAGAAGCGAAGAAAATAAGTTCATGAAATTAATATGAAATGAGAAGAATATGGTGAATTTCATTGTCTTTGCAAAGAGCTTTGATTTTTTAAAGACAGTTTTTTCAATTATTTTCGAATGTCTTGCTAACTGCATTGGCAGCTACATAGAAAGCATGTACAGATAAAAAGTCCAAGAAAAGAGTGGCTCAAGTTATTGTTGATATAAAAAAAATCAGTTGTCTCGTTTGGATTTGTTGATCATGATGACATCTTTGAGATTTTGCTGTGGGCAGCTAGAGCAGACACAGTGACAGTGTTACTTTTTAAAACACTACATTTCCCCATGGATTTATATGAAGAGAAAAAATTCTGACTCGAAAGCCATTGCAGGATACAAGCACTCGTGTGCCTCGTGTGGTTTAAATTGCAGAACTATTTAATACGTCCCTTTCCTAAAGCTGCAGCCTTGGGAGATCCTCAAAATGCCATTTACAATAAATGCCTCTGCAAGAGACGGCATGTAGTGGAAATTATTGTTGAAAAATGACTGTCTTTTTAAAGCCAATAGACCTACAAACTGATGCTGTAAATAAAGATTTGGAGGTAGCGTGCTGTCTAATAATTTCCTCAGCAGCAATGCAAGCTACGTGCCTACTGAACAACAGGAGCAGATGGATAACCTACATGCTAATGCATTTTCGAATATGCTAAGACTAAAACAGAAACCAATTTCTTGTGTATTTTGTCAATAACCAGTAACAAGGTATTGGCATCAAGTTGTATGTGCAGTTGGCAGCCAACAACAACATTCTACACCATCTGTGTTGATGTTTGTCCAACCACATAATTTTTCTTACGTTTTTTAACTGTTTTTTGCACAACACAACCAGAAATGTACTGTAATTTTCAATATTTCACTTAATTCATTTTCATGTAATATTATGGATTAGCCAAGTAGTTATAAATTGGTTTGTAATTATGAACAATAAATTAATATCTGTTTGATTCATATCTGCATATCTTCTTCCAACTGTCTGTCTTCTTAGACACATTTTTGTATTCTGGGTCACGTATGACATAGAGGAATGGCTTTGGACGCACCAAATCGATCAGTTTGTCTGTTTTCCGCCACTCTGCTCCCGCTTGCCCGCCACGGTCTCTGTAGAAAATCACAGTCTGCCTGCTGCACGCGGTGGGCAGCGCATGCGTCCACTTTCTTTTTGACTGAGGCGGTAAGGCAGAATGAAACACAGTGCCCGCGTGAACGACCCGCGCAGGCTGCCCACTCTGTTTGACAGAGCATTAAGGAATACCAGAGAGAGAGAGAGAACACTCGTCACAAGTGCTCATGGTGGCCAATTGTAATTACTGGTGAACTGCTAAGTCAAATTGATGAAATTTGTGAACATTTCAGTAATATTTCATGAACACTTGTTAAGACCACATTCTTCACTAGAGCCTATATTTCCTCTCAGTGTACTTCGAGGTGAGGGATATCTTAGCCGTCGATACACCTGCAAGTTGACTTGCATCACACTATCCCACTAACCTGTACTTGCCTCATGCTTACTCCCCTCTCCTCTACCACTTCATCATCCCAAGCAACTGCTCTTAAGAATCGATATAAACATTAAAACTTTCTCTGGTCAAGGGAGTTTGTGTGTCTTTGTTAAGAAAAGAGTAAGAGTTTAAAAGCTACAGTGAATACCGTTTTCTGTTACTTGTGTCTATTTACTACACATCAGTCAGCTTATTTTACATATTATATGTGGTTCTCCATCTACATCATTACTCTGCAAGGCACACTGAAGTTCCTGACAGGGGGTTCATTGAACCAATTTTATACCATTTATTCTTGAATACATGTGGGCAGAAAGAACACCTAAAGTTCTCCTTTCAAGTGCTGATCTTTCTTATTTCATTTTGATGCTCATTTCTTCCGATGTAGGTTAGAGTCATTTACATATGATATTAGAAAGATGTTTTCTTACCTGGCGCATTATCTCATAAACCTCTGGGGGACAGCCCTCTGGAGACTCCATTTTATATCCCTTTTCTACATGTTTAACTACATCTGCTAAAGGCTGAAAAGAAGCAAACATTCAGCTTATTATGCCTGTTCGACATTTACAGCAAGGGATTGAAATAACAGAAACAATTACAGTGATTGTTAATTTCAGAATGTGATGCCTCAAATTTCATAACAAAGTTACATTAAATACCTTGTTTATATCTTGTATTTAAATTTACATTGATAACTATTATGGTTGCTGTAGTTGTTTTTTTTTTTTTTTTTTTTTTTGGAAGCAATACTGCATTTATAAAACAAGTTTTCATAAGCAATTCACTAATGGCTCCACCTCCATTGGATCAAAAACTTGAGTGCACAAAATACAATGGTAATTAAAATTTAAAGTTGACACTCATATAAGTGACTTGGAAACAGCTCTTATGTGGGAAAACATGGAAATATTTAGCACTTTTAAGATTGCAAAGTGTATTCAATGATGATCTATTGCCTGAACACCCTACTTCAAGTGTTACTTCATCCTCATGTGTCCACATGTTTGGGCCATTGTAAGAGGAAGGTAGTGTTAAGTCAGAAGATATTAATTAAAGTCATTTTTAACACACACACACACACACACACACACACACACACACACACATCATAGTTTTACTTCGTGAACAGTGGAAAAGTAGTAAGCGAGAAAAAGTTTAATAAAAATTTAAAATTATGTTTAAATAATGAAAAATCCGATAGGAATATCAATAATGTTGGATAGGTAACAAATCACCATAAAGAGGCTTGCTAAGCTGCTGAAAGACACGAAAATAATCACATTCACATAACTTAAATTTTCAACCATGGCTTTCGTCAGAAAAAGAAACCCATAAATTCACGCAATCACTCAGACAACTATACACACACAACTATCATGTTCGGCCACTTTCAGCAACACAAGCTAGACTGTGAGTGAGGTGGGGAGTGGAGGGAAGAGGGAAGGATTCTGGGTAAAGGTGAGGCAATTGCTTTGATAGGCAGCAATTTGAATTGTGGCAATGAATACAGGGAAGAGAAGGGGTGGGAAAGGATAAAAGGGAGGTGTAGAGGAGTGTGAAGAGGGAGTGTGGAGATCTGAAGTAATAAGAATAATAAGGGAAAAAAATAAAGTTAGGAAAAAAAGGAAGTTAGGAAGAAAAGGAAAAAATAAAAGTAATAGATTAGGGGATATTATAAGGGTGATACACAGTTGTAAGGAAGACAAGAATATGTGATAATGGGTGAGGAAGGAAGCGAGGGAGATGTTAGGCATAGGGTGCAGGGATGGGAAGTTATCTTTGGTTGAGGCCAGGATGGTTGCGGTACCGTAGAATGTGTTGAAGGGACAACTCCCATCTGAGCAGTTCAGAAGAGCTGGTGGTGGAGGGGAGGATCCAGATGGCTCAGGCAGTGAACAAACCATTGAGATCCAGAGTGCTGTGCTTAGCTCCATGCTGTGCCACAGGGTGGCTGTCTTGTTTTTTGCCACAGTTTGGTGGGGCCATTCATTCTGACGGACAGCTGGTTTGTCGTCATATCAATATAAAACGCTGTGCAATGATTGCAGCAGATTTGGTATATCACATGGCTGCTTTCACTCTGATGGGGTAGGATAAGCCTGTGACGGGACTGGAATAGGAAGTGCTGGGCGAATAGATTGGGCTGGTTTTGCATCGGGTCTTCCACAGGATGGTGATGCCAATTTTCCCTTACCTCATCTACTGGTGCTACACAATCCATTACAGTTTAATCCCTTCCATGAATCTTTTCCCATCATTTCCCTCAACTTAATACGCATTTTTATGTAGCCAAGATCCTTCCGTCACCCACCCAACCTCCACAACACCCTAGTCCATCCCTATGCCACTCCCAACCCCTTACCACAGGGATCATATTCATGTGAAAGACACCGATGCAAAACCTGCCCAATCCACCCACCCAGCACTTCCTATTCCAGTCCCATGACAGCCTTATCCTACCCTATCAGAATTCGGGCCACCTATGAAAGCAGCCATCTACAGCAATCATTGTACAATATTTTATATCGTATGATGACAAACCAGCTGTCTGTCAGAATGAATGGCCACTGCCAAACTATGGCATCAAACAATATAGACCACCCTGTGGCACAGCATGCAGCTGGGCACAGCACTCTGGATTTCAATAGCTGCTTCACTACCCGAGCCATCTGAATCCTCCCCTCCACCCTTCTTAACAGCCCCGATGGAAGTTGTCCCTTCAACACATTCTACGGTGCTGCAAACTTCCTGGCTTCAACCCACGATTACTTCCCATCTCTGCACCCTATGCCTAACATCCCCCACCCTCATCCTTCCCCACCCATTATTGTTACAACTGTGTATCACCACTTACAATAACCCCTAATTTATTACTTTTCGTTTTTCTCTCTCTCTCTTTTTTTCCTAACTTTTTTTTTCCTATTTTTATTTTTCCTTATTACTATCATTTCAAATCCCCACACTCCTCCACACCTCCCTTTTATCCTTTCCTGTCTCTTCCCTTCACCGTATTCATTGCCACAATTCAAATTCCCCCTAACATACCCTTTAAATTCCATTATGCAATGCGGAACTTTCCATCCCTACCTTTACTCAGCATCCTTCCCCCTCCATTCCCCACCTCACTCACAGTCTAGCTTGTGTTGCTGGAGTGGCCAGACATGATGGTTGTGCGTGTAAAGTTGTCTGAGTGATTGCAAGAATGTATGCATTTCTTTTCCTGATGAAGGCAATGGCCGAAAATTTAAGTTGTGTGAATGTGATTGTTTTCATGTCTCTCAGCAGCTCAGCGAACTTCTTTACGGTGAGGTGTTACCTATCCTCCATTATTGAAATTATGTTTAAAGTTTGTTGCAAGTCACTAAGTACTCTCATTCTCATGTACTGTATTTATACAGTCTCGCAGTATTATGTGGCAATTTTGTGCAATTTTTATTGTTTATGACATTATGTCTAATGAACGACGTGTTATACATGGTTCTTACCATTGCAGCAATTGGTACCTGTCGATAAAGGACATGTCTGCCAAATTTGGTTTTAATCGGCCAGTGGTTTAGGAGGAAATGTGCAACATTGTCGTGTGATGCAGCAGTTTATCACACATCTCATTGTTTATGACATATCTAATGAACTATCTGTTGTATGTGATTCTTACACTTATGGCGACCCATCCTCATGGATGTAAGATTTCGTGTGCAAAATTTCATGAAGATTGGAACAACATTGTAGACGTGCATGCAATACGTACACAAAAACACATGGACACTTCACTTGACATATAAAGATACTGTGCACTTTTGCAAGCACAA
>CM048749.1:340957898-341005398 GCA_026315105.1 Locusta migratoria
GCAAGTTTCGCAGGAGAACTTCTGTGAAGTTTGGAAAGTAGGAGGCGAGGTACTGGCGGAAGTAAAGTTGTGAGGCGGCATCGTGAGTCGTGTCGGGGTAGCTCAGTGGTAGAGCGCTTGCCCGCGAAAGGCAAAGGTCCCAGGTTCGAGTCCCGGTTCCGGCACACAATTTTAATCTGCCAGGAAGTTTCATATCAGCGCACACTCCGCTGCAGAGTGAAAGTTTCATTCTGGAAACATCCCCTAGGCTGTGGCTAAGCCATGTCTCCACCATATCCTTTCTCCAGGAGTGCTAGTCTTGCAAGTTTCGCAGGAGAACTTCTGTGAAGTTTGGAAAGTAGGAGGCGAGGTACTGGCGGAAGTAAAGTTGTGAGGCGGCATCGTGAGTCGTGTCGGGGTAGCTCAGTGGTAGAGCGCTTGCCCGCGAAAGGCAAAGGTCCCAGGTTCGAGTCCCGGTTCCGGCACACAATTTTAATCTGCCAGGAAGTTTCATATCAGCGCACACTCCGCTGCAGAGTGAAAGTTTCATTCTGGAAACATCCCCTAGGCTGTGGCTAAGCCATGTCTCCACCATATCCTTTCTTCCAGGAGTGCTAGTCTTGCAAGTTTCGCAGGAGAACTTCTGTGAAGTTTGGAAAGTAGGAGGCGAGGTACTGGCGGAAGTAAAGTTGTGAGGCGGCATCGTGAGTCGTGTCGGGGTAGCTCAGTGGTAGAGCGCTTGCCCGCGAAAGGCAAAGGTCCCAGGTTCGAGTCCCGGTTCCGGCACACAATTTTAATCTGCCAGGAAGTTTCATATCAGCGCACACTCCGCTGCAGAGTGAAAGTTTCATTCTGGAAACATCCCCTAGGCTGTGGCTAAGCCATGTCTCCACCATATCCTTTCTTCCAGGAGTGCTAGTCTTGCAAGTTTCGCAGGAGAACTTCTGTGAAGTTTGGAAAGTAGGAGGCGAGGTACTGGCGGAAGTAAAGTTGTGAGGCGCATCGTGAGTCGTGTCGGGGTAGCTCAGTGGTAGAGCGCTTGCCCGCGAAAGGCAAAGGTCCCAGGTTCGAGTCCCGGTTCCGGCACACAATTTTAATCTGCCAGGAAGTTTCATATCAGCGCACACTCCGCTGCAGAGTGAAAGTTTCATTCTGGAAACATCCCCTAGGCTGTGGCTAAGCCATGTCTCCACCATATCCTTTCTTCCAGGAGTGCTAGTCTTGCAAGTTTCGCAGGAGAACTTCTGTGAAGTTTGGAAAGTAGGAGGCGAGGTACTGGCGGAAGTAAAGTTGTGAGGCGGCATCGTGAGTCGTGTCGGGGTAGCTCAGTGGTAGAGCGCTTGCCCGCGAAAGGCAAAGGTCCCAGGTTCGAGTCCCGGTTCCGGCACACAATTTTAATCTGCCAGGAAGTTTCATATCAGCGCACACTCCGCTGCAGAGTGAAGTTTCATTCTGGAAACATCCCCTAGGCTGTGGCTAAGCCATGTCTCCACCATATCCTTTCTTCCAGGAGTGCTAGTCTTGCAAGTTTCGCAGAGAACTTCTGTGAAGTTTGGAAAGTAGGAGGCGAGGTAACTGGCGGAAGTAAAGTTGTGAGGCGGCATCGTGAGTCGTGTCGGGGTAGCTCAGTGGTAGAGCGCTTGCCCGCGAAAGGCAAAGGTCCCAGGTTCGAGTCCCGGTTCCGGCACACAATTTTAATCAGGACAGTTGTTGCTGGTCATTCCAATATCTTGTGTAAAGATTTGAATTTTGACCTGAGCCCACCCATGCTGTTCGTGTTTACATGTGACACTCAAAGAACTTGGGGAAAATATGACAGTTGGCGATCATATGTCAATCTATCTTCATTTAGAATGCCATTGTGTATTTGACTGTTTTTATTTAAAAGTTTATTATTATTAATAGTCAAATATTGAAAGAATATCAACATTAAAGTTATGTGACATGTTAGTTGTTCTAAAACTTTAAGATGAAGAGGTCACATGATGAACCTGTAACGTTATAAATATGTATGCCAGTACAGCAGACAGGAGTAAAGCAGTTATCGTACCTCAATCAGTCTGTCTTTTCATGAGTTTGTGTTCTGCATTAAGCTATAGAAGTAAAGTGTGTTCTGCCGCAAGCTATGGAAGTAGTCTGTTTTTGTATAAATTAATTCTGTTTTCGATCATCAGTTAGTGACTTGATTCAGACTTAAACAACCCAGGAATTTTTTTGTTATTAATATCAATGTGTTATGTGTGATTGCGTAATTTCAACTGCAAAGTGGCCAGTAATTACACAGGTACACTTCAGTGGTTGCGGGACCGTAGAATATGTTGAAGGGACAACTCTCATCTGTGCAATTCAGAAGAGCTGGTGGTGGAGGGGAGGATCCAGATGGCTCAGGGAGTACATCAGCCACTGTAATCAAGAAATTTCTGTTCAGTCATACACTGTGCCACAGGGAGGGCATCTTGTTTTTTTTGCCACAGTTTGACGGTGATCATTCATCCTGATGGACAGTTGGTTAGTTGTCACACAAATATAAAAAGCTGTGCAATGCTAGTAGCAGAGTTGGTAAATCATATACTTGGCAGCTTTTACCTGACCTCTGATGGGTAGGAGAGTCCTGTGACAGGACTGGAATAGGAAGTGCTAAGTGGGTGATTGGCAAGTTTTGCATTTGGGGGGGGGGGGGGGGGCGCTTGTCTTCCGTCTTCCACAGGGATATGATATCGTGGTAAGGGATTGGCATGAGAGTGGCATATGGATGTATGCAATAGGGATGTATTCAATGCTGCATCTCACATTCCTGGTTACCAGAGCCTTCACAGTACCCCACCAGTACCCAGCATCGTTCCCCCTCCACTCCCCCCTCACTCTTTGTCAAGATGCTTGTAGTGCTGGAGCAGCCGGAGATAGTTGTTGTTGTTGTTGGTGTGTGTGTGTGTGTGTGTGTGTGTGTGTGTGTGAGAGAGAGAGAGAGAGAGAGAGATGAGTAGTAGTAGTTTGTGTGAATGTATGCATTTCTTTTTCTGATGAAGACTTTCGCTGAAAATTTTAATTTGTGTGAATGTTATTGTATATTTTTCAGCCTGTCAGAAAATTAAAGTGCAATACATCTCTTCAGAAAGCCAGATCAAAATTTGATAAATGCTTTGAGTTAGCGCCTGTAGTAATTTCAAACTAATAATGTGAGTTTAGAGCAGATGTCATATTTTCAATGAAATAGTATTGTAAGCAATTGAGAGAGTGATACCAATAAAAGTAGTAGAAAATGCAAAGAAATCCTGGTCATATGTGCAGTAGACTTGCAGCAAAACCCAATCTGTACCTTCACTATGTGATAAATGGTGATTCTGTGGATGATAGGCCAGCTAAAGCAGAGGTGCTAGACACAGCTTGGAAGAAAAACTAAGCAAATACTCCAGATTCAAATCAAGAACAGCTGCCATCATGCGTAATTTAGAAGTAGATACATTTAGACTAGTGAAGCAACTTTAATCACTTAACAAAGGCAAGTCTTCCAGTCTATATGTATGCAAATTAGGTTCCTTTCATAGCATGTTGGTGCAATAGTTCCATACTTAGCTATCATATACAACCCCTTCCTCAGCAAAAAGTCCATACCCAAAATATTGGAAAGTTGCACAAGTCACTCCAACATTCAATAAAGGTAATAGGAGTGATCTGCACGATTGAAGGCCTGTATCATTGATGTTAGTTTGCAGCAGTATTTGAAAAAGATACTTTTTGCAAACATTAGGACTGTTTTTAGATTATGGTGTCATTTATTGGTTAGTAAATTCACCAGGAGGTCAGAAGTAACTGCAGAACAGATTTAGCTAAGATACTGCATGGTGCAAAACTTGGCAATTGGAAATTGACCATATATATATATAATATATATATATATATATATATATATATATATATATATATATATATTTGTTAAGCTGCATTTACAGGATTAATCAGTGAAATCTAAAATTCATGAATTCAACCAAATGTATAGGATTTATATAAAAAAAAAAAAAAAAAAAAAAAAAAAAAAAACCAAAGGGATATATGTGATATAGGGGAGAGTGTCACAGAAATGATGGATGCATTGGAGTGAAAAATCATTAAAAGAAAGGAAATAACTATTTGAATAATTTCTTTCACCAACATTCTCCACCCACCTTTATACAAAGACATGATAATATTAATATAAGATTACAGAAATCAGATTGAAAATGGAAAGATTTAGGTGTCTTCTCCCTGAGCTATTAGAGAATGGAATGGTAAAGAAACATTATGAAAACAGTTCAGTGAACTCTCTGTCATGCACTTAAATGTTATTTGCATAGTAAATATGTAGATCTAGAATAGTCCCAAAATCAATGTTGAATTGAAAACAGCCATTCAGGTGGTTATCGACACTGTCAATATTTCGACAGTTCAGCAAGTAAGGCAGAATTTCAATATTCGTCTGTGCCACAGAAGGCAGGCATATTGAACATGTCTGAACCTAAATTTATATACCTGTATGGACATTTTCATGTTGAATAAATTGTGTACTTGCTGCAGTTCGTAACATACTGACATTTTGTTTAATATAGTTAAATAAATATCTCCCTGTACTTATATACATTTTTATAATGTTCGTTGTTGTGGTCTTCAGTCCAGAGACTCGTCTCATGCAGCTCTCCACCCTACTCTATCCTGAGCAAGCCTCTTCATCTCATCATTAGAATGGCAACCTACATCCATTTGAATCCATCCACCTAATCTTCATCATTCTTCTGTAGCACCACATTTCAAGGTCTCTATCCTCTTCCTGTCTGAACTATTTATTGACCATGTTTCACTCCCTTAGAAGGCAACACTCCACACAAACGCCTTTTGAAAAGACTTCCTTACAGTTAAATTAATATTCAGTGTAAACAAATTTATATTTTGAAAATGCTTTTCTTCTCATCACCATTCTGCATTTTATATCCTCTGTACTGCAACCATCATATGTTACTTTACTGCCCAAGTAACAAAACTCGTCTATAACTTTTGTTGTTTCGTTACCTAATCTAATTCAGTCAGCATCATATGATTTTCTTGCCCTTGTTTTCCTCTTGTTAATGTTCATCTTGTATATGCCTTTCAACACACTGTCCATTCTGTTCAGTTGCTCTTCCAGGTCCTTTTCTGTCTCTAATAGACAATATCACTGACAAAACGCAATGTTTTTGTTTCTTCGGCCCGAACTTTAATTCCTTCTCAAAATTTCTCCTTGTTTTCTTTGCTACTCTTGCTCAATGTACAAATGGAATAACATTGGAAAAGGCTACAACTCTGTCTTACTCCCTTCCCAACCTCTGCATCCCTTTCATGCCCTTCAACTCTTGACAACTGCCATCTGGTCTTTGTACAAGTTGTAAAAAAATAAATAAAATCTTCCATTTCCTATACTTTACCCCAGCTTACTTCAGAATTTGAAAGAGTGTTTTCCAATCAACATTGTCAAAATCTTTCTCCAAAACTACAAAAGATAGAAATGTAGGTTTGCCATTCCTTAATCTATCTTCTAAGACAATTTGTAAGGTGAGTATTGTCTCCCGTATTCCTACATTTCTGCTGAATCCGAATAGATCTTCTCCGAGGTCAGCATCTATCAGCCTTTCCATCCTCCTGTAAATAGTTTGCGTTTAAAATTTTGCAAGCACGAGTTATTAAACTGATGATTCTGTAATTTTCACACCTTTCTGTACCTGCTTTCTTTGGAATGGGGATTATTACATTTTCCTTAAAGTCTGAGGGTATTTTGCCTGTCTCATACATCTTTCTCACCAGGTGAAATAGTTTTAAATATCAACAATAATACATTTCCTTGAGACAATATTGTCTCATTATACCAAAGGTATTAAACATAATGACAGACATTGAATAAAATTTATGCTGTGGCCAGGATTCGAACCCGGGATCTCCTACTTACTAGGTAGTTGCTTTAGACCTCTCAGCTAACACAGCGTTTGCAGACAAAAGTGACTACACGGACTGTCTTAAAGCACGCCTCCCTCCACACTACTTACTTAAATTCTGCCTCACGTTATGTGGTGTGGAGGGAGGCGTGCTTTAAGACAGTCCGTGTAGTTACTTTGTCTGCAACACTGTGTTAGCTGAGTGAGGAAAAGCAACCTACCTAGTAAGTAGGTGGTCCCAGGTTCGAATCCCGCCCACAGTACAAATTTTAATTCAATGTCTTTCCTTATGTTTAATACCTTTGAAATAGTTTTGTCATGGCTGGTTCTCCAGAAGCCTCAGTAGCTCTGATGAATGTCATCAACTCCAAGGGCCTTGTTTCCCCATAGGTCTTTTTTGTTCTCTCAAATTCATCTCTTAGTATAATATCTCTATTTCATCTTCATCTACTTCCTCTTCCCTTTCTATAATATTGTCTGTAAATTCATTTCCTTTGTAGAGCCCCTCTATATACTCTTTCCACCTTTCAGCTATCCCTTCTTTGCTAAGAACTGGTTTTCTGAGTTCTTGCCATTTTCCCCCCTTGTTTTACATTCTTCTACAGATTTGCATTTGGCTTCTAACCATTCCTGCTTAGCCATTTTGCTTCAAGTCAATCTCATTTCTTAGTTGTCTGTACTCCATTTTACCTGCTTTATTTACTGCATTTTTATATTTTCTCCTTTCATCAATTAAATTTAATATATTTTGTGATATCCAAAGATTTGCCTTGACTATTTCATCTCTTAAATCTACCCATTCTTCTTCTACTGTTTCATTTCTCCACATTTGTCAGTTGTTGCCTAAATCCCCTGTCAAATTCTAAAGAACTTCAGGTTCCTTCAATTTATCCATGTCCATCTCCTCATACAGTTCATAACCAATAAGATATGGTCAGAGACTATAGATATAGTCTCTGGATATGTCTTACAGTTTAAAACCTGGTTTCAAACTCTGTCTTACCATTATAAAATCTATCTGGTACCATAGTGTGTAATGTAACGATGGAATGGTCGTTACATAAGTTATAGATTCCCAACTGAAGATAGTTGCTATCAACCATTTATTAACGAAACAGAAAAACTGTGTGCCCGTAATATTGTTTGCAGGATGCAAGAAAATGTTAAATAAGAATCCAAGTGATGACTTTGGAAATGGAAGCAACACACAGTGAATAACAGTGCACCACCTAAGAATAATTAAGATGCTGCACAGACATTGCAAGAGAAATGATGTAGTCTCTTTTATGTTGTTTTTTTGTTTTATCAGTATTAAGGGACATACCATGAAAGTCGGATGGAAACCAGTTCAGAAATTAATTACTCATTATGTATTTACGTATTCAACATTGTAAGAAAAAATAATGTTATAATACACATCGTAAGATCAAAAAAAAAAAAAAAAAGTCTTGAATTAATTGTAGTCTCAGTCCAAAGTGTTTTCCAAAGTTATTTCATCCTGCAATTAGAAATGAAGTCCTACGCATTTGAGTGGATAGAGGAAACCGACTAGCGGGTTCGCAACCATCCATTCAGGTATCCAAAGTGACCATGTCATATGGAAGACTATAAGAGTGGTATTCAGAGCAACAAATAAAGGAGTAAGAGCCAGGTCGGCTATCGATAGATGTTATATCGACTATTTATAAATGCTTCATACTCTACATCTACATGGGATACTCTGCAAATCACATTTAAGTGCCTGGCAGAGGGTTCATCGAACCACCGTTATACTATTTTATCTCCCCATTCCATTCTCGAATAGCGCACGGGAAGAATGAACACCTGCATCTCTCCGTTTGGGCTCTGATTTCTCGTATTTTATTCTGATGATCATTTCTACGTATGTAAGTGGGATTCAACAATATATTTCTGCATTTGGAGGAGAATGTTGGTGATTGTAGTTTTGTACGTAGCCCACGACGCAGCGATAAGCGTTATTGTAATGGTTCCCATCCCAGATCCTGTATCATTTCCGTAATGCTGACTCCCCTGTATCATGACAATACGAAACGAGCTACCCTTCTTTGACTCTTTGGATGTCCTCCGTCAAACCCACCTGATAAGGATCCCACACTGGGCAGCAATATTTCATAAAAAGGCAGACAAGGGTAGTGTATGCAGTTTCGTTAGTAGTTCTGTTGCATCTTTTAAGGGTTCTGCCAGTAAAATGCAGTTTTTGGTTCACCTTTCCCACAACATTATCTATGTGTTCTTTCCAATTTAAGTCAGAAGTAATTGTAATTCCCAGGTATTTTGTGGAGTTTACAGCCTTCACGTTTGATTGATTTATCGTGTAAACAAAGTTTAACGGATTTCTTTTCGTACTCATGTGGATGACTTTACACTTCTCCTTATTTAGAGTCAACTGCCAATTCTTAGACAATACAGATATCTTGTTCAAATCATTCTGCAGGTTGGTTTTGATCTTCAGATGATTTTACTAGATGGTAAATGATGGTGTCATCTGCAAACAATATAAGAGAGCTACTTAGATTTTCCGCTAAATTGTTTATGTAAATAGGACCAGCAGAGGACCAATAACACTACCCTGTGAATGCCCGAAATCACCTCTGTTTTAGTCAAATGCCTTACCATCGATTACTACGAACTGTGTCCTCTCTGAGAGGAAATCCCTATCCAGTTGCAAATTTGGGGCGATATACCATAACCACGCAATTTAATTAAAAGTCCGTTTGTGAGGTACGGTGTCCAAATCCTTCTGGAAATCCAGGAATATGGAATCAATTTGCAAACCCTTGTCAATAGCACGCATCACTTCATGTGAGTAAAGAGCTAGTTGTGTTTTGCATGAACGATATTTTCTAAATCCATGTTGACCTTGGGCCAGTAGATCATTCTGTTCGAGATAATTCATAAATTTGAATATAGGATATTTTCCAAAACCCTGCTGCAAATTGAAGTCAATGAAATAGGCCTGTAGTTTAATGGGTTACTCCTACTGAATATCGGTGTGACCTGTGCAACTTTCAATCTCTTGGTACAGATTCTTCTTTGAGAGAGTGGTTGTATATGGCTGTTAAGTAAGGAGCTATCGCTTCAGCATAATCAGACAGAAATCTAATGGGTATACAATACCAACCAGAAGACTTGTTCTTGTTAAGTGATTTAGTTGCTTCACTATTCTGATGATATCTACTTCTACGTTACTCATTATGGCCTCTCTTCGTAATTTGAAATCTGGTATATTGATTTCGTCTTCTTTGGTGAATGAGTTTGTAAAAGCTATGTTTAGTAACTCTGCTTTAGTAGTGCTGTCATCGGCAGGATCGGCATTACTATCACATTAGTGGGAGTATTGTTTGTGTTTTGCCCCTAGTATAACATATGACCAAAATCTCTTAGGGTTTTCAGTCAAATTTTGAGAAAGAGTTTCGTTGTGATAAGTATTGTAGGCATCTCACATTGAAGTCCTCGCTAAATTTAGAGGTTCTGTGTGGATCGCCGATCTGGGGATTTTCTGTTCGTTATTTAGTATGCCTTTTCTGTTGCTTTTGCAACAGTGTCTGACCTGTTTTGTGTACCAAGGAGAATCACCACCTTCTTTTATTAATTTATTGGTATAAAACTGTCAATTGCTGTCGTTACCACTTATCTGAATTTCAGCCACATCTGGTCTACACCTACATTTAGTGTTAGAAAATCCACTCATAAAAGTATTTTGTCACATCACGAGAAGTATGTCACAGTGCAAGTGTCACCTGGTTTCTTCCATATATACAACCTTCTTTCATGCATTAACAACAATGGAAGGTCCAGTAAGGAATGTTAATAATAATAATAATAATAATAATAGAGATAGGGAACAACTCACCGTAAAGACAAACGTTGAGCTGCCGACACACACACACACACACACACACACACACACACACACACACACACACACACACAATTCTAAATTTTGGCCGCGGTCTTCCTCAGAAAGATAACACTCAGCCACACAATCACTCAAGCACACTCATCCACACGTCAGCCATCTCTGGCTTGCCCAACAGTGTCTGACTCACGGCAAGTGGAAGGGATGGGAGGGGGAAGGAGCGGAGGAGGGGGGGGGGAGTGGAGAGGGAAGATAAGGGTGGGGATACAAGCAGAGCTGATGTCAGGTGATAAATGAGATTAATTTAGACAACATTGTCGATGGAGAACAGCGATCTATTTGGTACAATTAATAATACAAAAACCAGTCTTGATCGCAATATTTAACAGTTTTTATTGACCGGTTTCGACCTGATGTAGCTCATCTTCAAATAAAATGTGGCTAGGCTGGGCTGTCCTGGCTGTTCTCCTGCCAGCTGGTAACTGTTCATCAGGTTGAAACCGGTCAATAAAAACGGTTCATTTTTGCGATCAGGAGTGTTTTAGTAATATTAATTGAAAGAATGAGATGCAGTATAAAAAAGGGGGGACTATAGAAAAAAAATTAAAAACAGGAAGCACACAGTAGGGAAAGGGCATGAATTCAAAGAAATGTAGGGATGTGAGGGTGCGGGGGGACTGTGGGGCATGGAATATAGATGTTAGGTTATCGGAGATTGAGGCCAGGATGGTTGTGGGACAATAGGATGTGCTGTAGGGATAACCTCCTGTCCCCACAGTTCAAAAAAGTTGGTGGAGGAGGGGAGGATCCAGATGGCTGGGATGGTGAAACAGCTGTTAAAATCAAGGTGTTCTGCTCCCACTGCATGCCTTCTGTTTAAGGGCCGTCTAGAGGAAACCTTCCTAGCCTCCCAAATCCTCAAACCTCTGGTCTGATTCAGGTTCATTGACGACATTTTCATGATCTGGACTCAAGGCCAGGACACCCTATCCTCATTCCTCAACTCTTTCTCACCCATCCATTTCACTTGGTCCTTTTCAACATGACATGTCATCTTCCTGGATGTTAAACTACATCTCTCTGACAGCTCCATGCACACCTCTGTTCACATCAAACCCACTAACTCTCAACAGTACCTTCCAGTTGACAGCTGCCATCATTTCCACATCAAAAAATCCCTTCCCTATAGCCTCACCGCCCGTGGAAGGCATCTCTGCAGTGATGAGAACGTCCTTAACCAATATGCTGAAAGCCTCACAAAGGCCTTCACAAACAGAAATTACCTACCAGACCTACTCCATAAACAGATTGCCTGTGCCATATCTTCACACACAAACAGTCCTTCCTCCAGCCACAAAGGAGAGACCCCTTTCTCACCCATTACCATCATGGACTGGAACAACTGAACCATATTGTACATCAGGGGCTTTGATTATCTGCAATCATACCCTGAAATGAAAGACATCCTACATCTCCCCCCTAATGTGTTGTTCCGTCACCCACTCAACCTCCACATCATCAGGATGAATGGCCACCATCAAAAGGTTGCCAAAAGCAATATAGACTATTATGTGGCACAGCATGCAGTGGAGCACAACACTTGAACTTTAAACAGCTGTTTCACCACCCGAGCAATCTGATTCTCCCGTCCTCCACCAGCTTTTCTGAACTGCGGACATAGGAGTTATCCCTACAGCACATCCTGCAGTCCCGCAACCATCCTGGCCTCACCTCAGATAACATAACAACCTACATTCCAGTGACCCCAGTCCCCCCCCCCCCCACTCACATCCTAAATTTCATTCCGAATCATGGCCCCTTTCGCTACTGTGTGCTTCCTGTTTTTAAATTTTTTTTTCCCTATGTGGCCCCCTTTTTCATACTTGCATCTCATTTCTCACCTGACATCGCCTCTGCTGTGTATCTCCACTTCCCCCCTCCTCCTCTGATCCGTCGCCCCCCCCCCTCCTCTGATCCGTCGCCCCCCTCCTCCTCCTCCTCTGATCCATCACCCCCCCTCCTCCTCCTCCCTCTCCTCTCCTCCTCCTCCTCTGATCCATGGCCCCCCCTCCTCCTCCTCCTCCTCTCCTCCTCTGATCCGTCGCCCCCCCTTCCTCCTCCTCCCTCCCTCCTCCTCCTCCTCCTCCTCCTCCTCCTCCTCCTCCTCCTCCTCTTATCCGTCGCCCCCCCTTCCTCCTCCTCCTTCTCCTCCTCCTCCTCCTCCTCTTATCCGTCGCCCCCCCTTCCTCCTCCTCCTCCTCCTCCTCCTCCTCCTCCTCCTCTGATCCGTCGCCCCCCTTCCTCCTCCTCCTCCTCTGATCCGTCGCCCCCCTTCTCCTCCTCCTCCTCTGATCCGTCGCCCCCTTCCTCCTCCTCCTCCTCTGATCCGTCGCCCCCCTTCCTCCTCCTCCTCCTCTGATCGTCGCCCCCCTTCCTCCTCTCCTCCTCTGATCCGTCGCCCCCCTTCCTCCTCCTCCTCCTCCTCTCTGATCCGTCGCCCCCCTTCCTCCTCCTCCTCCTCCTCCTCTGATCCGTCGTCCCCTTCCTCCTCCTCCTCCTCCTCCTCCTCCTCTGACCGTCGCCCCCCTTCCTCCTCCTCCTCCTCCTCCTCCTCCTCTGATCCGTCGCCCCCTTCCTCCTCCTCCTCCTCCTCTGATCCGTCGCCCCCCCTCCTCCTCCTCCTCCTCCTCCTCCTCCTCCTCCTCCTCTGATCCGTCGCCCCCCTCCTCCTCTGATCCGCCGCCCCCCCTCCTCCCTCCTCCTCCTCCTCCTCTGATCCGCCGCCCCCCTCCTACTACTACTACTACTACTACTATCCGTCGCCTGCCCTCCTCCTCTGCTCCGTCCTTCATTTTGGTGAAAAGTATGTCACGTTGCTTGAGAAGGTATGTTTTCAGAGCAACCAATACAACACACATGCAAATAATTCATCATCAACTTAGTGCATGCAGTGATGTGGCAATATAAGCCTTTAATACTAACATATGTTTTCAGTACATAAATGGCAACTGTATTTCTCCATAATTTTATTACCTAATTTTAAAAAAACGTGCAAACAGTGTTAGTATTAGAATCAAAGAAGCTTTCACGGTCTGTTACCAGAAAGTGCTAGGAGCTACAGATCCAAAGTTTGCTGAGTGCAACCTATCAGCTCACCTGAACAGCCCCAAGTTTTGCTGCTCCCCAGACAGAAGTATGGATGAAGTCAAAGATGGTCTTTGACTTCTGCCCATCACCCTCCTGTCTCCTGCCTGATAGAGGAAATTCATTTTCTACTCATTTCCACGTTTATTTCAGTTTTTTCTTTAGTGTTACTATCAGCTGTACTAAACATGGGTAAGTACTGCTCAGCCACTGTTTCTCCCTTTTGATATTACTGGTGAGGTCTATAAGGAAACAAATAGTGAGTTTGGAGTCAGAAGATCATTGTGAATGATCGATAGCAGCAAAACATTGGGTCTGAGGGATGTTAGTGTATAAGCAAGTGGCATCATCACTGATAAGTAGGGATCCAAGTGGTAATGGGATTAATATGGTAATGCCATGGCATGATATGGAAAGAATATTTTTGTTCTGTCTTGTAGTGGAGAGTGGCTTGAATCTTTGATGAGAGATTTTGGTTCACAAAAGTGAAAATTCTTTCAGTGGGAGCTCAGTAACTAGCTACAATCGAGTGTTCAGGATTGATGAGTTTATATTCCTATAGTGCATTTAATTTTTTAATATTTCAAATCAAGTACATGAATTATTTTTGTATTATTTGCAAGTCTTTTGGGTTATTAAAACAAACTGTATTTCTACTACGGATTTTTAATCAATTCGAACTAGTTTTCAGCTTATTATCCCCCCCCCCCCCCCCAGGGTGCACACAGCTCTTTTGTGGGTACATGTGTGGCACGCACGGGTCCCCGAACCATTGCAGCCTTTCTTCTTACTTTCCTGGGCTGCATTACCTCTACCAGTTCCTCTCCTCCTCCCCATCCTAATTCCTTCCCATTCCTCTCATCTGCCCCCCCCCCATCCTAATTCCTTCCCATTCCTCTCATCTGCCCCCCCCCCCTCTCTCGGTGGTTTCCTTTAAAATGGCACGGCTATCCCTATGGTTCCTATGATGGTTGTAGCAATTTTGATCTTCGTCATTTTCCTCTGTTTTCAGCATAGTTCGGTCCCCCTCAGGCTTTGACCTCCACAAAAATTTACAGTTACTAGTGTGAGCCATTCGGGGAAGAACTCCCTACCTAGCCCCTATGGCATGGATCCCAATCCTTTCTTTTCCCATTTCCTTCCCTGCCATAGCCCCCTCCCCCACTAGGTTCCCAGCACTTGTAGCCAGTCCATGTGGGGGGGGGGGGGGGCTGTTATGTACCCTTATGGCTGAGCCCCTGACAACGCAGGGATCACACTGCTGGTGCCAGAGCTACAACCTTCCCATGCAGGCCAAGCAGGCAATACTCATTCTCATGGGGTATCAGGGCTCTCGGCAATGGCCATCGTGCCAGGTGGCCTTTGTTGTGGCTGGGTGGTGCCCATGGGAAGAGCCCCGGATCAGAGTGGGTGGTACCAGGGCGGACAATTCGCACAATGAAACTTGTGAAATTATTTAATGGTCTTAATATGGCCATTTCAGAAGGCAGGAAGTAGTATAATGCTACTAGCTATGATAAGAGGACCTTCCCCTCTCTGTCTACCCCCTGGGAAGAGGGCCAGTCACGTTGGCTTGGGGTGAAACCCTATTCACGTTACCTGGTCTCCACCAGGACAGATGGAGGGATGTTCACCACCACCAAAGCATTGTTCTTTGTTGAACATTTTGAGGATAAGTTTCGGGAAGTTGAAACAATGAGCAAGATGTGTACTGGATCACTGATAATTAAAACATTCTCTGCTGCCCAATCTGCAGCTCTGTGTGCCTGCGACCATCTTGGTGACATTCCAGTGTTGATAACTCATCAGTCACTGAACATGACCTCCTCCTCCTCCAAACTGATGAGGACCTCTGGGCCAACCTCAAATGGTGAGGTGTTCAGTTTGTTCGCCGTGTGCAGCGAGACCCTAAGGATCATCGCGTGGATACTGGTGCATTTATCTTGGCCTTCTAGGGGGATACTCTCCCCGGAGAAGGTCAAGGTATTCATCTATCGTTTTGATGTGAAGCCATATGTTCCACCTCCCATGCAATGTTTCCGATGTATGTGGTTCGGGCATATGTCTTCTCATTGCACAGCAATTCCAGTACGCGGTGAATGTTGCATGAGGGGAACCCCTGTGTTCCACTTCCTGTAAGTGTTAATTGTCAAGAGCACCACTCGTCTGGCTCTCCAGTTTGCCCTGTATATAAAAAGGAGAAGAAGATTCAAGAGACACGTCCCTTGACCGCCTTACATACCAGGAGGCCCACCGAAAATTTGAGCATCTGCACCTTGTGCAACTATCTACTAGTTATGCCTCGGTTACATCCTTTACACCTTCCACTTCCTGCACCTCCCTAGCCCCCCTCTGTGTCCCCCTTCCTCCTCCCAGCAGGAGAAGTGCTCCCCTTCTCTGGCACTTGCTGCTGAAGGTGCCCCTTCCCAGGGTTTCTCCAGATAGTAGGTCCTCTGCCTCAATCCAGCAGCTGGACATATTCTGATAATACCAAGGTCACCTGGTCCTCATCGGTGCCAGACCTTACTGTCTCCAGTAATCTCTCTGGAACCTGTCCTTTCCATCCTGCAAGAGAGAAGGAGAAGAGGAAAAAGGAAGCAAAAGTTGCAGGACAAGAGCCCTCCGGTAATCCTGGAGGCACCACCTATGTCCTCTCAGCCAAATAACCCCACTGAACATGTGTCTGATTCACTGATTATGGATGTCGTTCTTCCCTTGTCGGTGACGGACGTTGACCCAGCTTTGTGACATGCATCACTCCGTTTGCCTTCCATATGGATCCTCGATCTGTTCTCATCCAATGGAACTCGCACCACTGTTCTCATCCAATGGAACGCGCACCTTCGTCATCTAACTCTATAGATGAGATCATCAGTGATGTGTTTAATGTGATTACTCGAGCTGTTAGCATTGCTGTCCCCCAGTCGACAGGTCCCCTTCGTCGCCGCCCAGTTCCGTGGTGGAAAACCATTGCTTCGGTGATTCGTGAGCGCCATCGAGCCTTGCAACATCTTAAGTGCCACTCGTCCCGTGCTGCTCTTGTCAACTTTAAACGCCTTCATGCCAAGGCTCGTTATGTAATCAAACAGAGCAATCGGGTATGCTGGGAGTGTTTTCTGTCCTCCTTGGAATCTTCTGTACCCTTGTCACAGGTGTGAGCTATGCTCCGCTCCATCCAAGGTTGCCAGCGGCAGTCTTCAATCCCGGGCCTTGCCTTACCAGATGGGGTCTGTACTGATCCATTGGTTCTCGCAGAGCACCTTGCGGCTCACTTAGCGAAGGCATCGGCGATGGCTTCCTACCCGGTGGCTTTTTGTCTCAAGAAACAACAGGCTGAAGCCTCAAATTTATGTTTCAACTCTCACCGGAAGGAACCTTATAATAAACCTTTCACAGAATGGAAACTACTTCTGGCCCTTTCTTCTTCTCATAATTCTGCTCCTGGGCCTGATTCCAACTTCTCAAACATCTCAGCCCTCCTACAACGGCTAAATCTACTACAGGTATTTAACCACATCTGGCTCTGAGGGGTTTTCCCCTCACAGTGGATGGACAGTATAGTAGTTCCTGTTAGTAAGCCTGGTAAGGATCCGTCATCCCTGGACAGTTACCAGCCTATTAGCCTGACAAATGTGCTGTGTGAACTGCTCGAACCGATGGTTGCCTGCAGACTATGCTGGGTACTAAAGTCACGTGGACTTCTGTCACCTAATCAATATGGGTTCCGGAAAGGCAGGTCTACTATCGACTATCTACTTTGACTGGAAACTCAGAAAGGCATTTTCAAAAGTCAACATCTCGTTGCTGTTCTCTTTGATTTACATAAGGTAAATGGCACCACTTGGCATCGTCATATTTTATGTACCCTCCATGACTGGGGCCTACGAGGCTCCCTACCAATTTTCATCATTCGGTTTTTATCTCACCGCATGTTCCTTGTGAGGGTTGGCTCTTCCTTCAGCTCCCCACAGATCCAGGAGAAGGGTATTCAACAGGTTTCTGTGTTACACTCTTCTTAATCGCCATTAATGGGTTGGTAAGCTCTGTTGGGTTGCTTGTCACCCCTGATTTGTACGTAGACGACTTTTGCATATGGTACAGCTCCCACTCGGTAGCCTCGGCTGAACGCCAGTTCCAAGGTGCCATTCGGCGTGCTTCCACATGGGCGCTCTCACATGGTTTTTAGGTTTCTCCTTTTCCTGGGTACCCAACACCTATAATTTTTGGCCCAGCACCGTTTCTTGGGCCTCCTTTTTGATAAAAAAAAACCTCACTTCACTGCCCCATATTCGGCAGCTGAAGATAAGCTGCATGTGGAAACTTAATGCTCTCCATTTCCTAGCTCACTCCTCCTCGGGTGCAGATTGAAAAAAGCTAATTCATATCTACCAGGCTCTAATTCAGTCCCAATTAGATTATGAGTGCCAGGTTTATGGCTTGGCAGCTCCTTCTGCCCGGAAACTGTTGGACCCCGTTCACCATTGTGGCATCCGCTTGGCTATGGTGTCTTCTGGACCAGCCCTGTAGACAGTCTCCTTGCTGAAGCAGGAATGCCCCCTCTTCAGACTAGGCGCCATCAGCTTTTGGTGTCCTGTGCCATTGCCATTCATAAATTTCCTCGTCATCCAATCCAATTGGATCACTCCCCGAAAGCTTCAGTCTCCCTCATAATCTTCCGGCGTTTGTTGCACATTGTCCTTGATGAATTTCAGGGTGCCATGATTTTCTACACTGATGGTTCTGAATTTGCTGGTCATACAGGATATGAATTTATGTCTCCCATTGGTGTGGAATGCCATTCTCTGCCAGAATCGTTCAGTGTGTTTACGGCAGAACTAAAGGCTATTAGTAGGGCACTTCATTTTATCAAACAGATAGCCCTGGACTGTGTTTTAATCTGTTCTGACTCAATGAGCAGCCTGCAGGCCATAGACCGATGCTACTTCTCACATCCATTGGTCATTGATATTCACAATTTTCCCGTTGATCCCTGTCGCACCGCTTGCTTCATTGCTTTTCTCTGGGTCCCCTGTCATGTGGGTATAGTAGGAAATGAACAGGCTAGAGTAGCTGTAACTCCCTGCCCCTTCCCCTGGGTTATTCCGGGCGCAGATGAGATCACTACTCATACAGGACTGGAACTCCAACTGGCAGGCTACTGCTCTGTCTAATAAACTATGCTCCTTCAAGTTGACCACTGCAGCTTGGAGTTCTTCCTTATCCCTTTCTCGAAGGGAATCCACTGTCCTTTGACATCTCTGCATTGGTCACTCCAGGCTGTCCCGTGGTTTTCTTTTGCGTAATGAGCCTCCCTAACATTGTAGTTGTGGGGCCGTACAATCTGTGGCTCATATCTTAGTGGAATTTCCGCTCCTCTTGGCGCTCTATGTCAAATACGGAATCCCACACTCATTGCCCTCAGTTTTGGCGAATGATTCATGGATGGTTGACAGAGACTTTGGATTTATCTGTGAAAGCAGTTTTTACTCTTTGCTGTAAGATTTTCTCTCTGATGCTTGGACAGGATGGGTGGGATTGTGGCCCTCCCTGCGAGCACCAGGGTTTGGAGCTCTCCCCTCCCCTCCCCTCCCCTCCCCCTGACAACTTCCATTTCTCTTTTTACCTTGGTTTTAATTCACATTGTTTCCCCTTTTTACACTTTTATACTTTAGTTTAGGAGCATGCACTGTTCTCCTGTATCTACTTGTCATTAATCAACGGGGATTCTAGATCTGTTGCAACGTTCCTTCCAGGCTCCCGACTTTTCTATCGGTTTTAGTCTTGTTCTACTTGATTTTAACCCCCTTTTAGTGCCTCTATTTTACTCTCGTTACAGACTTACCCGACCACACCCTGGCTTGCACTCCGTACAGAGGTCATGGTACTGGTGACCTAGCTGTTTGGTCCTATCCACCCATCAACCAACCAACCACCCAGCTTATTATTCTATTAATGATGGAAATTCTCCACAGGTATGATAAATTAGTTTTCAAAAGAAATACAGGATATGCATTTACTCTCCCATTCTCTGCCAGAACAGTGCAGTGTGTTTATGTCAGAACTAACGGCTATTAGTAGGGCACTTCATTTTATCAAACAGGTAGCCCTGACCAGTACTTATCTTTTTACTGTACTACTGATAGTAACACGCAGAAAGGAAAAAAAGGACAAAAATAAAACAAGCTTTTGGAACAGGGTTCAAATGTTTGTATAGCTTATGGGACTTAACAACGGGGTTATCAGTCCCTAAACTTACAAACTACTTATGAACTAACTAAGACTAAGGACGGCACAAATATCCATGCCCGAGGGGGGGGGGGGATTCGAACCCCCGACCGTAGTGGCCGTGCAGACCGTCACTGGAGGCCTCAGTCCCCTCAGCCGGAACAGGGTTCCCTTTTCAGGTAAAAGAGAAGGGAAGAAAAAGAGGATGGGAAAGGAAGGGGAAGGTAATTCACAACCTTGGTCATGATGATGGTGTTAGAGTTCTAACACTAACCTCGTGACCTAGGTCATGAATGAAATTAATTTGGTTTAGTAAGTATACTTTATTTCTGTTTTCTCTTCATGATTATCAAATATAGTGGTAACAAAGTAATCAAGTGTGAAATCCAAAAATATTCTTATGACTGGAGTAGCAAATTTTTCTAATTGGTATCCTTATTCTCATACCTTTTTATTTGTAACAATAAATTTTGTTTTACAGATGCTATCGTGAGAATATGGTAGGTGGTGTAAATACATCATCGGTGCGCAGTCTGCAAGTGCAAGAAGTTAATCGATAGTACACTATACTACTCTGTTTCTATTCCTGAGCAACCATAAAAGGGACTAAAATGATGAGTAGCTTTACTGTAAATAATATTAATGAGCTTTAATGATGGTCAGTATTCCCTGAGAAACTGCTGTATACTGTTTTCTAGATTAGTAGGTTAAAAAAATCTATTTTCATATTATCAAAGCTGTAGGCATTTAACATTACATTTGCAGTTACATGAACTTTGATAGTAGCCAAATTTGTATACATGAGATTATGTAAGATAATTGGTTGCTGTCAATGGTCAATACGGAGCCTGCCCATGTTCTTGAACTACTCGCAAGTTTCAAATGCAATCTTGTTTCAGATGTTGTGTTTGTTCAAACAACATATCAGGAACCAATTTTTGTTAAGATGTGGACTATATCATTTTGTAAAGGCCTGTAAACAACAGATCTATACTAAAGTCATTTACTGTTCATAATTTGACAATGTACATTGAAAATGAATATAAAAATATTTAACCATTCAGATAATTTTCATCACAGGATCAGTTTCTTGTGTTATTTTAATATAACATATCTAGGTACTCTTCTTTTCAGTGATGTTATTAAGTATGCCTCTTCTCTGTAGAAGTTGATGTAAAGTTGCAACAATATTGTGATACATTTCTAACAGATATGAAAACTGAGCAATACTTTGCACTCACATTATGATTTACATAACCATAAGTGTCATTGGGGAAATGTCCATCACAAGTCAAATATAATATAGATCAAAGATGTGTGATACATTTAGTGACCCAGAAAGTACTCCAAAGCTATTTTTCAAAAATATTTAAAAAGAAGCCTGCATCTCGGTTAACCCTTCAGACTTCTACTTACCTTATAGCAACTTAACAGGGTATTGTTATGCTCTTATAATATATTTTGAGAAGATGTGCCTGGAGAGCTTTATATTGTGATACAATAGGTTATTTTGAATATATGTATAGATACTTCTGTTTCATTTAGCTCCTATTTGAGTATGAAAACTTCAGTATAATTGTTAACATTTGTACCTGAGAGGTCTTTACACCTACCATGTGCAAGGCTATAACAATTTTTTCTCACTTATCATTTTTATGTATTAGGATTAAAATCTTCCAGCACACTTTCTTTGTGCTGTTCTGAGCAAGGAAAATTTGAATATTTTAGTAATTTAGTTGTAGCTTTTTTAGAAAATTTCATTCACTTGTAGCATTAGGCTTAAAATGTTGTTTACAAAACTTGATTTTGTATTGTTAGACTTGTTTGGTTATTCTGAATAGTGGGAAAACATTCAGTAAGTGGTAATCATGATGCTTTTGTGATCTAAGTAGTAAAGAATGTTAGGTTAGTATTGTTACAATGTCAAATGCTCTGGTATTTTTACAAGTGTTTTAATACTTTTGTACATAATGTTTAGCTGTAAAAAAATATTTGATTTTATATTTGTAATGTATGTTGGGAAATTTGTGAATTTAATCTGTGATACAACAACGAGTGTTACACAATAAGCTTTTAAACATTGTGTGTAATGAATGATTAATGAGATCTTTAACCTAAGGTATTGTACTTGTTACTAGAAATTTACTTGAAAATGAACCAATCTGTTTTGTATTGTGTGACTGTCTTCCAGTTTTAAATTTTGAAAATACTGTTTGACTTGAAGAATGTGTTTACTTGTGTTTATTACAATTGTCCAGACAATACATATTCTAAAAGTGACCATAGTCAGCCGAAGATCACCCTAATAACACAGAGCTGTTCAGGTGATATAATAGAGAATTACACACCCAATTTAAGACCTAAGACATTATTAAACATAGTGTTAATTTTATGGTGTGTTCTATGTATCATACTGTTTCTTAGTGATTGTATTTATAAGCGTGGTTTCTGGAAGACAACTCCAGAAAATGTTTTTCATACATATATGGCACTGATTGATTGGTAGGCACTTCCACAGAATGTACAAGCAATTTTGGGTAATGTAGGCAGTGAAAGTGGGAGTTGGATAGATTGTGCCATAACAATATATATCTCACTGTGGCAGCTGAACATCCTATATTCTGTTTCTTTTCATTTCTAAGTTCCATCTTATTACTTCAATGTATATCTCGTGTTCTGGGATTGTGTCTTTCTTGTATACCCTAGGAAATTTTAACTTGCAGGTGTTAATTTTTCTTACAGCTCATAATACCAATATGAAAGAGACGTGCCTTGATAAAGTTTAATTCAGATTTGATTCTATCTTGTGTGTGATTCTGGAAGTTCCTATAGTTATGGTCAAATTTTCCCCTCATTTCTCCAGTCATTTTTTAAGTGTTACTTCTCCGTTTTCTTTATACATGCTGAAAAGAGAGGGGGTTGTAGTCTAGCTTTGTCAATGAATGAGTCCTGTTTCTTGTAGAAGTGACACATTAATCTGTTTCATTACAGAAACATGTACATGTAATTGCCAGATACTAAAACTGAAATTTATTGCAGATACTTGAGCAAGGTTGACTGACATTGTTTCTAATATTGGTAGTAGTGAACACTAATGAGGGTTCATAATTGGAGTGCCTTCATCTATTTTTCTGCCAGTAGCTTTCAAGTAAAATGTGCATCAGTGTCCATTCACCCCATAGATAGTAGATAATTCAGTGGTTGTAAAGGCTCAAATGTTTGAGAGCAGTGTTTTCCAACCTGTTGGTCGTGACCCCCAAGGGGGGGGGGGGGGGGGGAGGGAGGTAGACATCACAGCAGCGAATAGTCACAGCACAAAAGAAACAGTCAGGAACACTAGATGTTCCATAATGCAAAACATATGTGCATAAGTGAAGAATGTATTTCACATTACAGTTAAATGATTCCTTGTTGATCTTAAATTCTCAGTGAAATAGAACAAATGTGTTTTAGAATAAATATACCATGTTAACAATGAATAAATGAAAGGCCTGAAAACTTTTTACGGTTACCAGGCAATAGCTAATTTTACATTATTCAATAGGTAATTTTGAGAAATGCAATTGTTTACAAATTGACTACACAGCGTGACCTTGCTCACCAAGCATAATTGGCTTCTGAGCTTTCCCTACAAAGCAAAACATCATTATGCAACATATATTTTCTGTTTCTGTCAGAATTCGTGTAATAATACAATGTCTTCCATTCAGAAAAATGGATGACTATGTATCCTATAATGTTCAGTACTGCAATTTTTTAATTATTATTATTTTTACAAGAAATTTGTATCAACAGAAGATAATTAAATTCATTACCTTGAAATTACACACTCAGATGTGTTATGGTTTGGGGACAGGGTGGGGATTGCCAAAATATTTTTAGTTAGAAGGGGATTGAGCATTCATAATGGTTGGGAAACACTGTTTTAAAGTATACTTCAAGAGAGATAGATTGGCTGGCCAGTTCTTACCTCTTTGCTGTACTGCCGATAGTCACTGGGAAAGAAAAAAAACAAGCTTTTGGAACAAGATTCCTTCAGCAGGTGGGAGAGAAGGGAAGAAGAAAGAACCAGGGTGACCATATTTTTCCAACCAGAAAAGAGTACATATCAATCAATTGTCCAAAGTCATAATATTTATTTATTTATTCATTACAAAATACATACATTTAACATTCTTTTCCCTGATTATAGCACTGAACCCTTATGGTTGTGGTCCACTGCAGATTAAGTACAGTCTGGTTATTGTGAAGGCTACAAAAACCAAATACAGATGTCAAACAATAAAAATTTAAAACCTAGGGGAGATTTGAACATGGGACCTAACATTTCATAATCAAATACTTTACCACAGGACCTCGAAAACACTGTCTTGCATGGCTATCAAATGTTACATATCTTGTGCCTGATCTGTTCATTTTTATATTTTTCTTATTTTTTGCCTGTTTTTGCACTTGATCTTTGTTTTAGGCGGGCTATCCATTGCATCGTATAATTAAATCTGATGGGGCTGCTGTGGGGAGTTTCCTTTGTAAGAAGTTAAAAAAGAGTATAACATGCGTAAAGAAAAGGGGGAGTGTAGAGTACATAGAGAAGAAGTTGAAAAAGAGTACGTCTGGTCACCCTGCATTTGACTGTGTTTAAAGAAGAATTTCTACTATCATGGAAAACCTTTGAATCTGACATGTGGAAGAATGCTGTTGAAATTTCTAATTTGCTCCAATAACAGGAATATCGAAAAAATGTTGCTTCAAATATAACTGTTTATAATGGGTGGGAGAACCATTTCTTAGTGTTTACTGAAAACATCTGAATTCTCCATCATGAACGTAGCCCTCGATATTCAGTTTTTTTACATAGTTAAATCCTCTAACTTTATTTACATATGACTAAAACATACACAATAGCTCATTTATCTCCCAAGCAATCACGAAACCAAAAACAAGTTTTTTATTTATTTTTATCGTAAATTACTGGAAGAAAAAAAGAGCAAGAAGCAATTACATGGAAGCATAACACACAAAGTCAAAATAACGTTATGTTAATTAAAGGGATTTTGCATTTTTAAACTCACAATTACGTGTTGCCCGTAAGTAAAAGTTAATTATTCTAATGCTAAGATTCTTTCCCTCCCCCCCTTCCTCACCATATCTCTCTCTCTCTCTCTCTCTCTCTCTCTCTCTCTCTCTCTCTCTCTCTCTCTCTCTCTCTCTCTCCTCATTTTTCATCGGGCCGTCTGGGGGGGGGCATGTGCCCTTGTGCCCCTCCCCCCCCAAATCCGCCCTTAGAGGGAAATTATCTAAAAAGTTTTTGATTAACAACAAAAGATGGAAAGATATAGAGAAAAACACTGTGTGTGTGTGTGTGTGTGTGTGTGTGTGTGTGTGTGTGTGTGTGTCTTAATCAAAAATGTTTTATATGACCCTCTCCTCCACCCCCAATCATTCAGTTCACTCATCCTTACTTCTCTTTTCTGCTTGAACTATCCTCTCTGGTTATATCATCATTGGCATGGCTCAGTACTAATATACAGTATCTCTGACTTCCACAATCCTTAAACATCATCCTCATGACCTAGGTCATTAATTACCTTCCCCTTCTGCTCCCATTCCTTTCTTCTTCCCTTCTCTCCCATCTGATGAAAGAACCCTGTTCCGAAAGCTTCAGCAAAAAGGTAAGTACTGGCCAGTCAATCAGTCTCTTTTGAAGTATGTTTTAAAGTATCAGTTTTATGCAAGTTCATATTAAAGGCTGATTTAGTTCAAATTATGACAAATGTTCTTTTATGAATGCCATGTTTGTGATTCTTGATATGAAATGTCCCTGAATACAGTGAATATTGATTTCTGAAACTAGAAAATGTTTACTGTATTCTGAATTCCGAGCCACGTGTAAATTTTCTATTTCACTTGCTATAGGGAAGGGGAGAAAAAAAAGCTTTGATTGTGGTATATGATTTTTTTTCCTGCCTTCATACCATCACTTGTTACAATTCTCTTGGAGAACATTCCTCTTTTTAATGAAGACAATAAATTTATTTTTTTGGAATGATATACAAAATTCTCATTGGGTATTTCCCATATTTGTTTCACAATTTATAATTGTAGTATTGTTAACATTTGATTGTACAACCTTTTTGGTCCATCCTAGAAAGAAACCACCATCACCAGTTCCAAAGCCATCTTTTATTGCCAATGATCATACAAACTGTGAACCTAAAAATCTAGGGACTTGATTTTCTGCATCAATATAAATTTGGCATTAGTATTACATAGTTGTGCTTCAATTTTTTTTTTTTTTTTTTTTTTTTGTTTCCTTCTCTTCTGTCGTACAAAATCTGATAAATGCCTACTGATGAAAGATTGTTTTCAACAAACCCAAGTAGAGCATTTTTCTGTTCTGTGTGAATATTTTAGCACTATTACCAACCTTTGAACACCAGAAGTATGGGTCACAATTGGATGAACTCATTCATCTATCAGTGGACTGTGACGCTCTAACAAGCACTCTCTCTTTTGTGGTTGACATTCTAAGAATTGAGAACCATGTGAGCATTTATCATGATCAGTTTGTCTACTCATACCTCTTTTGCATATTTTAATTATGCAGAGGATGAATCAAGATGCTGATAGTTGTGGCAGAAAGTAAAGTAGAGAAACACTTGAAATAAAAAACATGGGGGAATTTCTGTAGTACTGATTTGGAAGAAAGAACTATTGACACATTGAAGCTGTAACTCTGATATTATGAAAAGGATAAATTGCTACTAACCATATAGAGATGATGATGACGAGTTGCAGACAAGCACAACAAAAAGAAGTGGCTGAGATTTTGTGTGTGTGTGTGTGTGTGTGTGTGTGTGTGTGTGTGTGTGTGTGTGTGTGTGTGTGGTTTTATTGGAACCAGGAATGATGGCACTGTACGACAGCCAGTGAGCATTCAGTATTGCTCTGCTGTGACTGTGATAGGCATTGCCAAAACTAAACCTGATTGTAGTGAGTTACGAAGTGGATTTTATTATATTTGTTGCAAGGTGCCTTCGCTGTTGGTGCTACTTAAGCAAGCAAGAGGCATAATTTGCATGCTATAAAGTTTTCTCAAGAGCAAAGCATGTATATTCATGTACTTCACTGTCATTTGAAACCAGCAGAGATGCTTTTTCCCCATCTTTGTCTAGACATGCACTATCTGCCATCATTTGTGGGCCAAATTATAGTAGCAGCAGCAATAATCTATTCTGTTTATAATATTGTTGTTATTCCGTACTGTGCTTTTCTTTGTTTCAAACTGTAACTGTTGTAACAATTAACTGATAAAGAATTCTCCAGAAAAGCTATTTGCTTGGGTTTGAGCCCTGTCAGGCACATTGTTTTAATCTGCCAATGTGGTTCAAAAGTTTTCAAAGATATTTTATTTGCATTTGTAATAAATTTGTTTTTATATCAAAGAAAATTTAAGTTCATGTGCTTTGTGGACTGTAAATTTCTGCAAGCAATAAACCAGAATTGTTTACTTAAACAATAAAATGTATGTGTGTGTACTTACTTGTTTACAAGGGGGTCTTATTCAGGGTGACCATATTTTCAGACAAATATAGCACAATCTACCGATTATGCAACATAATAGTACCCCACTTACCTCATACATTAAAAATATGTAAAAAGTATAGTGGTCATCCACTCAACATTTCCATACTCTCATTGTAGTGAAACAATAATAATAGTGAAATACAACAATAATGAATTCTGTTATTAATATGGTGAAACATAAACAAATGTTGTATTCATTAGAATTCCTTTTCATTTTAGAATTCCTTACTCGTGTACCAAACAATGGAAATACCTTTAAGGATTCGACAAAATTTGGAAAGGAAAGGCTGCTACTCACCACAGAGATGCTCAAACAGCCACAGAAAGGCAAACATAACAGAAAAATAAATAAATAAAGCTTTCGGCTGTTAAGCCTTCGTCTGCCAGAGAGAGAGGATGGGACTGGAGTATGTTGCAGAAAGGGAAGTGTACGTAAGCTGGAGTGTGGGTAGGGAAAGGAAGGGAAAAGGAGAGTGGTGGGGGTAAGAAGTAACGAAGGTTTAGGCCTGGGGGATTGTTGGAGTGTAGGGTTACATTGTATTCAAACATGTTGGTGTTTGTGGGCAGGATCCATATGGCACAGGCTGTGTAGCACTCATTGAAGTGAACCACATCATGCTGTGTTGCATGCTTCTTGCCACAGTATGACGATGGCCATGGCAGATGAAGGTTTAACAGCCAAAAGCTTTATTTTTGTTTTTCTGTTATGTCTGCCTTTCTGCAGCTCATCGGGCACCTCTGTGGTGCATTAAAATTGAAAGTTCCTGGCAGGTTAAAATTGTTTTCCGGAACCAGGACTCAAAATGGGACCTTTTCCTTTGCCGACTGAGCTATTCTCGCACACTTCACGGTCTGTCCTCACAACTTTACTTTTGTCAGTACCTGGTCTCCTACTTCACAGAAGTCCGCCTGCGAACCTCGCATCCCTTAGATTGTGGCTAAACCGTGTCTCCTCTGTATCCTTTCTTCCAGGAGTGCTAGTTCTGCAAGGTTCACAGGAGAACTTCTGTGAAGTTTGGAAAGTAGGAGGCGACATACTGGCAGAAGTAAAGTTGTGAGGACGAGCCATGAAGCGTGTCAAGATAGCTCAGTTGGTAGAGGGCTTGCTTGCAAAAGGCAAAGGTCCCAGGTTCAAGTCCCAGTTCTGTCACACAATTTTAATCTGCCAGGAAGTTTCATATCAGCATACACTCCACTGCAGTGTGAAAGTTTCATTCTGGATTAAAATTACCTTTTTAAAATACATGAATCAAATGTTTTGAAGTTTGTTTTGTAAGTCTGGATTTTTGGATTTTTCATGAGTCCATACACTGTTCATTAAAGAAAGCACACTTTCTGTTGGTGCTCTTCATCAGGTAGGCAAATAATAATCTCTACCATGTTACTGACAGTACCATAATTTATATTTAACCCATGTTAAATGAGTTTGTAACTTGCATTCAAATCATTCATTGAAGCATAGGCCAGAACATCTGGCACCACGTTAGTGTGGGTGTGGAGGGTGCCATCCTTTATTATTAGGCTGTTTTCCAACTTTTGTAGCCATAGTCAGCTAAAGTCTTCTCCTCTTTTAAGGAGACCTGAACATCAAAATGACGGGGGGAGGGGGGGGAGGAGGAAGTTTCCTTCATCTTAAAGACAAATATCTCCTGTTTCCACAAATGTATGGTCTACTTACAATAGAGCCAATTTACCTTGCAGATAAAAAGTTACTTAGAAAATGTCTATATGGCCATACGCAAAATCCTAATGAGAGTTTTAACAGCTGCCTGTGGCAACAAGTACCAAAAACACTGTTTGTTTGTTGTACAGTACTCAAAATAGGTGTGATAGATGCTGTTATCTGTTTCAATGATGGTATAATTAGCTGGACAAAAGTAATGGACAAATTGGGCATCCGACCAGGAAATAATACGATATCTGCTCTGACTGACAGATCGTCAGTGATTAGTTGAAGCTGAAATGGCTGCGGAAGCCACCACAAGAGAGCCCAGAGTAAGGAAAAGACTCCTGAAAAAGTCTGCAGAGGATGAAGTGGCTGTCCGGCAAGAATATGCCACTGTAATATTCTGAAACAGGCATACAGTATGTCAAAAACACTGTGAACATTATTTTCTCAAAACTACTTTTTCAGAACATTAGGTGCCTATATCTTCATAAAGGTTTTAATGTTTACCAAATTTCTCCCAATTGGAGACTGGAACAGTATCTTTGTATTATGCCTAATACATTGCAGAAATGATGTCTGTTTGTCATTCTGTATGTAATTTCAACAGTAATTTTTAGACAAAATAGTAATGAAATGTAGTAAGGGTTTTTCTGTTTCCTCAGATACACTACAAAACAAGAGGCATAATGTGTTCCTATGAATGTTGACAGCAGCCTGTCACAGTCTAAATGCTATTAGACTGACAATGCAGAAAATTGTTCCAGATTGGGAACATGTATTATAAAAACGTCTATTAGGCGAACTATTGCAATTCTTAAATGGTAACAGATATTTCAATAAGTTTCCTATTACATCTTGAGTTCATGTCATTCAGTGTTGGAACAAAATTGCAACTTCCTCCACATTGTAAAAAGGAAGGTATGAAAGTGCAGCCCATTCACGTCCAGGTCCCCTTAAAGTAGATGAGTCAATAACAACAAACATCAAGCTAATGGAGTGAATACTTCTGTCACAGTATGCTGGAAAAACAAAACAGACAACTGTTTTTGATTTAAGAAAAATGTGACATACATATGTGATCCTGTATTTAAATTTATACCTAGCAGATTATTGGTATGAAAGTAATTAAATTGCTCCTATAACACTTATATATGCTTGAATCATAACGCTAGGTCACTTCTCTTGTGTACCTAGCCAAAAACCCCATTTAAAGAAAAACCCCTAATTAAGAAACAAATTTTTGGTTTGCTGACAGTCATTAAAAAGTGGTTTTACTGTAGTTTATTATCTGGTATTGAGGTCATATGTTATGTTATGAGATGCTTATATTGCTCAATTGGCTTTCTGTTCTACAGTATGTCTGCCTAAGTGTACTTGTGTCTGTGTAAATGTGTGGGTGTGTGTGTATTTGTTTACCCTCCTTTTTTCCCCCCCAAGGTCCGTCTTTCCTGTCCCGAGATTGGAATGACTCCTTACCCACTCGCTTAAAACCCTCATCATTTCCTTTTCCCTCTCCTTCCCTTCTGCCTGACGAAGCAGCTAGGCTGCGAAAGCTTGCATTTGTGTGTGTCTGTGTGTTTATTTGTTGCTATCACTGCCTGTGCTCCTTCGCCTGGTAAGTGGACTTTATATATAAAAATAGAAAAGAGATGACTTACCAAAAGGACCGGCTCGTCGAGAGAAACAAATAAAATCACACACATACAAGCTTTCGCCACCACTGGCAGCTTCTTCAGGAAAAAGAGGAAAAAAGGGGAGGAAAAGAGAAGGATATGGGTTTTAAGGAAGTGGAAAAGGAGTCATTCCAATCCCAGGAGTTGAAGGACTTACCTTAGGGGACAAAAAGGAAGGTAAACAAATACACACACACTCACACATATCCACATCCAAACACACTTAGGCAGACATTTGTAGAAAACACTGTCTGCCTGTGACCGTTCATGCGAATGGACAGTTTGTTGCCTGCCCCGAAATGAGATCCATCCTTCATGACATCCTTCCCACTCCACCGAGAGTGTCTTTCCGCCGCCCACCTAACCTCCGTAACCTCCTAGTCCATCCATATGAAATCCCCAAACCACCTTCCCTACCCTCTGGCTCCTACCCTTGTAACCGCCCCCGTTGTAAAACCTGCCCTATGCACTCTTCCACCACCACTTACTCCAGTCCCGTAACCCGGAGGGTGTACACGATCAAGGGCAGAGCCACTTGCGATAGCACCCACGTGATTTACCAACTGACATGCCTGCACTGTGAAGCGTTCTATGTGGGAATGACCAGCAACAAACTGTCCATTCGCATGAACGGTCACAGGCAGACAGTGTTTGTTGGTAATGAGGATCACCCTGTGGCTAAACATGCCTTGGTGCACGGCCAGCACATCTTGGCACAGTGTTACACTGTCTCGGTTATCTGGATACTTCCCACCAACACCAATCTTTCAGAACTCCGGAGATGGGAACTTGCCCTTCAACACATTCTCTCTTCCCGTTGCCCGCCTGGTCTCAACCACCGCTAAATTCTAATTCCCGCCCGCCATGTTTAACATCTTTGCCTCAGTTCTGTGGACAGAGCCTCTGCCTGAAGTGGCATCTCTGTCCAACTTCTTTGGTTTCTACAAATGTCTGCCTAAGTGTGTTTGGATGTGGATATGTGTGAGTGTGTGTGTATTTGTTTACCTTCCTTTTTGTCCCCTAAGGTAAGTCCTTCCACTCCTGGGATTGGAATGGCTCCTTTTCCACTTCCTTAAAACCCGTATCCTTCCCTTTCTCCTCTCCTTCCTCCCTCTTTTTCCCGAAGAAGCCACCACTGGTGGCGAAAGCTCGAATGGTTGTGTGTTTTTGTGTGTGTTTGGTGTTCCTATCGACGAGCCTGTACTTTAGGTAAGTCAAAAATCTTTATTTTATACCATTATATATATATATATATATATATATATATATATATATATATATATATAGAGAGAGAGAGAGAGAGAGAGAGAGAGAGAGAGAGAGAGAGAGAGAGAGAAAAGAGATGACTTACCAAAAGCACCGGCTCGTCGATAGAAACGAATAAAATCACACACATACAAGCTTTCACCACCACTGGCAGCTTCTTCAGGAAAAAGAGGAAAAAAGGGGAGGACAAGGGAAGGATATGGGTTTCAAGGAAGTGGAAAAGGAGTCATTCCAATCCCAGGAGTGGAAGGACTTACCTTAGGGGGAAAAAAGGAAGGTAAACAAATACACACACACTCAGACATATCGAAACGCAAACACACCTAGACAGACATTTGCGAAACAGACAACTGTTTTTGATTTAAGAAAAATGTGACATACATATGTGATCCTGTATTTAAATTTATACCTAGCAGATTATTGGTATGAAAGTAATTAAATTGCTCCTATAACACTTTTCACAAATGTCTGTCTAGGTGTGTTTGCGTTTCGATATGTCTGAGTGTGTGTGTATTTGTTTACCTTCCTTTTTTCCCCCTAAGGTAAGTCCTTCCACTCCTGGGTTTGGAATGACTCCTTTTCCACTTCCTTAAAACCCATATCCTTCCCTTGCTCCCCTTTTTTCCTCTTTTTCCTGAAGAAGCTGTCAGTGGTGGCGAAAGCTTGTATGTGTGTTTGTGTGTGATTTTATTTGTTTCTCTCGACGAGCCGGTCCTTTTGGTAAGTCATCTCTTTTCTATTTTTATTTTTATATATACACAATACGAATATTATAGAGGAACAATTCCTAACAGGAAAAATATACGTAAAAAATAGATGAAGTACACTTACCAGGCGAAGGGGCACAGGCAGTAATAGCAACAAATAAACACACACACACACACACACACACACACACACACACACACACACACACACACAAAAATACTAGCTTTCGCAGCCTAGCTTCATCAGGCAGAAGGGAAGGAGAGGGAAAAGGAAATGATGAGGGTTTTAAGGAAGGGGGTAAGGAGCCATTCCAATCCCGGGACAGGAAAGACTTACCTTGGGGGGAAAAATGGAGGGTAAATAAATGCGCACACACCCACACATTTACACAGACACAAGTACACTTAGGCAGACATACTGTAGAACTGTAGAAAGCAAAGAAGTTAGAAGTTAGACAGAGATGCCACTTGAGGCAGAGGCTCTGTCCAGAGAACCAAGGTAAAGATGTTAAAATGGTGGGTGGGAATTCGAATTTAGCGGAGGTTGAGACCAGGTGGGCGACGGGAAGAGAGAATATGCTGAAAGGCTAGTTCCCATCTCCGGAGTTCTGAAGGATTGGTGTCAGTGGGAAGTATCCAGATAACCCGGACGGTGTAGCACTGTGCCAAGATGTGCTGGCCATGCACCAAGGCATGTTTAGCCACAGGGTGATCCTCGTTACCAACAAACACTGTCTGCCTGTGTCCATTCATGCGAATGGACAGTTTGTTGCTGGTCATTCCCACATAGAACGCTTCACAGTGCAGGCATGTCAGTTGGTAGATAACGTGGGTACTATCGCAAGTGGCTCTGCCTTTGATCGTGTACACCTTCCAGGTTACGGGACTGGAGTAAGTGGTGGTGGAAGGGTGCATAGGGCAGGTTTTACAACGGGGGCGGTTACAAGGGTAGGAGCCAGAAGGTAGGGAAGGTGGTTTGGGGATTTCATAGGGGTGGACTAGGAGGTTACGGAGGTTAGGTGGGCGGCGGAAAGACACTCTCGGTGGATTAGGAAGGATGTCATGAAGGATGGATCTCATTTCCGGGCAGGATTTTAGGAAGTCGTATCCTTGCTGGAGAGCCACATTCAGAGTCCGCTCCAGTCCCGGAAAGTATCCGGTGACAAGAGGGGCACTTCTGGGGTTTTGTTGAAGGTTCTTAAATTGGGGGATGAGGAAGTGGCTCTGGCAATTTGCTTCTGTACCAGACCAGGAGGATAGCTGCGGGATGTGAAGGCTGTTATCAGGTTATTGGTGTATTGGTTCAGGGATTCAGGACTGGAGCAGACTCGTTTGCCACGAAGACCTAAGCTGTAGGGAAGGGAACGTTTGATGTGGAAAGGATGGCAGCTGTCATAATGCAGGTACGGTTGTTTATTGGTAGGTTTGATGTGGACGGATGTGTGTAGTTGGCCGCTGGATAGATGGAGGTCGACATCGAGGAAAGTGGCATGGGATTTGGAATAGGACCAGGTGAATTTGATGGGACCAAAGGAGTTGAGGTTGGAGAGTAAATTCTGGAGTTCTTCTTCACTGTGAGTCCAGATCATGAAGATGTCGTCAATGAATCTATACCAAACTTTGGGTTGACAGGCTTGGGTGTCAAGGAAGGCTTCCTCTAAGCGTCCCATAAATAAGTTCGCGTACGAGGGGGCCATCCTGGTCCCCATGGCTGTTCCCTTTAGTTGTTGGTATGTCCGGCCCTCAAAAGTGAAGAAGTTGTGGGTTAGGATGAAGCTGGCTAGGGTATTAAGGAAAGAGGTTTTAGGTAAGGCAGTGGGTGGTCGGCATGAAAGGAAATATTCCATCGCAGCGAGGCCCTGGGCATGTGGGATATTAGTGTGTAAGGAAGTGGCATCGATGGTTACAAGGATGGTTTCAGGAGGTAACAGGCTGGGTAAGGATTTCAGGCGATCAAGGAATTGGTTGATGTCTTTGATGAAGGATGGGAGACTGCACATGATGGGTTGAAGGTGTTGGTCTATGTAGGCAGAGATTCGTTCTGTTGGGGCTTGGTAACTGGCCACAATGGGGCGGCTGGGATGATTGGGTTTGTGAATCTTCGGAAGTAGGTAGAAGGTGGGGGTGCGCGGTGTCGGTGGAGTCATGAGGTTAATGGAGTCAGGTGAAAGGTTTTGTAGGGGGCCTAAGGTTTTGAGGATTCCTTGAAGCTCTGCCTGGACATCAGGAATGGGATCGCCTTGAAAAACTTTATATGTGGTATTATCTGAAAACTGACGCACTCCCTCTGCCACATACTCCCGCCGATCAAGTACCACTGTCGTGGAGCCCTTGTCGGAGGGGGAATGACAATGGAATGGTCAGCCTTCAGATCACGGATAGCTCGGGATTCAGCTGCGGTAATGTTGGGAGTAGGATTATGGTTTCTCAGGAAGGACTGGGAGGCAAGGTTGGAAGTAAGGAATTCCTGGAAGGAATTCCCTCCGTATACATACTTTTTCCCTAGTCAGATTACGCTCCCACATTCTTTTTATGCAGGCTTGCCTGACATTTGGAATCACTCCCAAAGGCCTCACACTGAAAGTTCACATCTCTGGCTGTAATCCATCCTTTCATCCCGCCCTATACCAATTCCAAACTGAACAATCCATATCCCTCACCCGCCTAATCCTTTACCTACACATCAACTCCGCCAATGAACACACCTGTCAACTCCTATCCCTAATCAAAATCCTCAACCTTTCCTCTCCTACATCTACACCTGCAGTTCAGAATATCCTCCTTCAGGCCAACCACAAATTAGAACAGCATGCCACCCAGCACCTCAAAAAACGATCCAATCTCCTGGTCACCCACCTCCGGAAAGGCAATACTCTCTCCCTCAACAACCTCTCCAGTAAACCTCAACCTCCTCTGATTGCACACAAACCCAGTCTCTCCCATCTACTCAATCACCCACTCCCAACTCCTCTCCCTCCCAAACCTCAAAATTCCAAACCACAGCATCCCAATTCAGTGGTCAACCTCTCCTCTAAACCTCTCTCCCAATCTGAAACCTCTGTCCTATCCAAAGGGCTGACCTTTAGCCCTACTCCCAAATTCAACCAAACAGCCCTTGTGAAAGATTTACTATCCTATACTCGCAGTCTTTGCTGGAGATATCACTTTGCCACGAAGAAAAATAATCCTCTTCCTAATGATCCAGCTCCCCAAGAAATCATTCAAATCGAGCCTAGAACAGTTCCGTCCTCCGTCACAGCGAGACCCACCTGCTCTTCCTCAAAATCACCCTCTTCAAACCTTCCACGAATTCCTTACTTCCAACCTTGCCTCCCATTCCTTCCTGAGAAACCTTAATCCTACTCCCAACATTACCGCAGCTGAATCCCGAGCTATCCGTGATCTGAAAGCTGACCATTCCATCGTCATTCTCCCTGCCGACAAGGGCTCCACGACAGTGGTACTTGATCGGCGGGAGTATGTGGCAGAGGGAGTGCGTCAGCTTTCAGATAATACCACATATAAAGTTTTTCAAGGCGATCCCATTCCTGATGTCCAGGCAGAGCTTCAAGGAATCCTCAAAACCTTAGGCCCCCTACAAAACCTTTCACCTGACTCCATTAACCTCATGACTCCACCGACACTGCGCACCCCCACCTTCTACCTACTTCCGAAGATTCACAAACCCAATCATCCCGGCCGCCCCATTGTGGCCGGTTACCAAGCCCCAACAGAACGAATCTCTGCCTACATAGACCAACACCTTCAACCCATCATGTGCAGTCTCCCATCCTTCATCAAAGACACCAACCACTTCCTTGATCGCCTGAAATCCTTACCCAGCCTGTTACCTCCTGAAACCATCCTTGCAACCATCGATGCCACTTCCTTATACACTAATATCCCACATGCTCAGGGCCTCGCTGCGATGGAATATTTCCTTTCGCGCCGACCACCCACTTCCTTACCTAAAACCTCTTTCCTTAATACCCTAGCCAGCTTCATCCTAACCCACAACTTCTTCACTTTTGAGGGCCGGACATACCAACAACTAAAGGGAACAGCCATGGGGACCAGGATGGCCCCCTCGTACGCGAACTTATTTATGGGACGCTTAGAGGAAGCCTTCCTGGACACCCAAGACTGTCAACCCAAAGTTTGGTATAGATTCATTGACGACATCTTCATGATCTGAACTCACAGTGAAGAAGAACTCCAGAATTTACTCTCCAACCTCAACTCCTTTGGTCCCATCAAATTCACCTGGTCCTATTCCAAATCCCATGCCACTTTCCTCGATGTCGACCTCCATCTATCCAACGGCCAACTACACACATCCGTCCCCATCAAACCTACCAATAAACAACCGTACCTGCATTATGACAGCTGCCATCCTTTCCACATCAAACGTTCCCTTCCCTACAGCTTAGGTCTTCGTGGCAAACGAGTCTGCTCCAGTCCTGAATCCCTGAACCAATACACCAATAACCTGATAACAGCCTTCACATCCCGCAGCTATCCTCCTGGTCTGGCACAGAAGCAAATTGCCAGAGCCACTTCCTCATCCCCCAATTTAAGAACCTTCAACAAAACCCCAGAAGTGCCCCTCTTGTCACCGGATACTTTCCGGGACTGGAGCGGACTCTGAATGTGGCTCTCCAGCAAGGATACGACTTCCTAAAATCCTGCCCGGAAATGAGATCCATCCTTCATGACATCCTTCCTACTCCACCGAGAGTGACTTTCCGCCGCCCACCTAACCTCCGTAACCTCCTAGTCCACCCCTATGAAATCCCCAAACCACCTTCCCTACCTTCTGGCTCCTACCCTTGTAACCGCCCCCGTTGTAAAACCTGCCCTATGCACCCTTCCACCACCACTTACTCCAGTCCCGTAACCCGGAAGGTGTACACGATCAAAGGCAGAGCCACTTGCGATAGTACCCACGTGATCTACCAACTGACATGCCTGCACTGTGAAGCATTCTATGTGGGAATGACCAGCAACAAACTGTCCATTCGCATGAATGGACACAGGCAGACAGTGTTTGTTGGTAACGAGGATCACCCTGTGGCTAAACATGCCTTGGTGCATGGCCAGCACATCTTGGCACAGTGCTACACCGTCCGGGTTATCTGGATACTTCCCACTGACACCAATCCTTCAGAACTCCGGAGATGGGAACTAGCCCTTCAGCATATTCTCTCTTCCCGTTGCCCACCTGGTCTCAACCTCCGCTAAATTCGAATTCCCACCCACCATTTTAACATCTTTGCCTTGGTTCTCTGGACAGAGCCTCTGCCTCAAGTGGTATCTCTGTCTAACTTCTAACTTCTTTGCTTTCTACAGTTCTACAGTATGTCTGCCTAAGTGTACTTGTGTCTGTGTAAATGTGTGGGTGTGTGTGCATTTATTTACCCTCCATTTTTCCCCCCAAGGTAAGTCTTTCCTGTCCCGGGATTGGAATGGCTCCTTACCCCCTTCCTTAAAACCCTCATCATTTCCTTTTCCCTCTCCTTCCCTTCTGCCTGATGAAGCAGCTAGGCTGCGAAAGCTAGCATTTTTGTGTGTGTGTGTGTGTGTGTGTGTGTGTGTGTGTGTGTGTGTGTGTGTGTTTATTTGTTGCTATTACTGCCTGTGCCCCTTCGCCTGGTAAGTGTACTTCATCTATTTTTTACGTATATATGTGGTATTATCTGAAAGCTGACGCACTCCCTCTGCCACATACTCCCGTCGATCAAGTACCACTGTTGTGGAGCCCTTGTCGGCAGGGAGAATGACGATGGAATGGTCAGCCTTCAGATCACTAAGTGTACTTGTGTCTGTGTGAATGTGTGGGCATGTGTGCATTTGTTTACCCTCCATTTTTTCCCCCAAGGTAAGTCTTTCCTGTCCCGGGATTGGAATGGCTCCTTACCCCCTTCCTTAAAACCCTCATCATTTCCTTTTCCCTCTCCTTCCCTACTGCCTGAAGACGCAACTGGGTTGCGAAAGCTTGCGATTGTGTGTGTGTGTGTGTGTGTGTGTGTGTGTGTGTGTGTGTGTGTGTGTGTGTATCATTCATTTATTTATTTGTGATGCTGTCACACCTGTGCTCCTTCGCCTGGTGAGTAATCTTCGTCTATTTTATATATTATAGAAGTTGACTTTCCAGGTGGGAAAATAAGTATAAAAAAGGAGAGGAGAAAGGGAAGGATATGGGTTTTAAGGAAGTGGAAAAGGATCCATTCCAATCCCAGGAGTGGAAGGACTTACCTTAGGGGACAAAAAGGGAGGTAAACAAATACACACACACATATCCACATCCAAACACACCTAGGCAGACATTTGTAGAAACCAAAGAAGTTGGACAGAGATACCACTTCAAGCAGTGGCTCTGTCCACAGAACTGAGGCAAAGATGTTAAAGATGGCGGGCGTGAATTAGAATTTAGCGGAGGTTGAGACCAGGTGGGCAACGGGAAGAGAGAATGTGTTGAGGGCAAGTACCCATCTCTGGAGTTCTGAAAGATTGGTGTTGGTGGGAAGTATCCAGATAACCCGGACGGTGTAACACTGTGCCAAGATGTGCTGGCCGTGCACCAAGGCATGTTTAGCCACAGGGTGATCTTCATTACCAACAAACACTGTCTGCCTGTGACTGTTCATGCGAATGGACAGTTTGTTGCTGGTCATTCCCACATAGAACGCTTCACAGTGCAGGCATGTCAGTTGGTAAATCACGTGGGTGCTATCACAAGTGGCTCTGCCCTTGATCGTGTACACCTTCCAGGTTACGGGACTGGAGTAAGTGGTGGTGGAAGGGTGCATAGGGCAGGTTTTACAACGGGGGCGGTTACAAGGGTAGGAGCTAGAGGGTAGGGAAGGTGGTTTGGGGATTTCATATGGATGGACTAGGAGGTTATGGAGGTTAGGTGGGCGGCGGAAAGACACTCTCGGTGGAGTGGGAAGGATGTCATGAAGGATGGATATCATTTCAGGGCAGGATTTAACGAAGTCGTATCGTTGCTGGAGAGCCACATTCAGAGTCCACTCCAGTCCCGGAAAGTATCTGGTGACAAGAGGGGCACTTCTGGGGTTCTTCTGTGGAAGGTTTTGAATTTGGGGGGATGAGGAAGTGGCTCTGGAAATTTGCTTCTGTACCAGATCAGGAGGATAGCTGCGGGATGTGAAGGCTGTTATCAGGTTATTGGTTCAGGGATTCAGGACTGGAGCAGACTCGTTTGCCACGAAGACCTAAGCTGTAGGGAAGGGAACGTTTGATGTGGAATGGATGGCAGCTGTCATAGTGTAGGTACTGTTGTTTGTTGGTTGGTTTGATGTGGACGGATGTGTGAAGTTGGCCGTTGGACAGATGGAGGTCGACATCAAGGAAAGTGGCATGGGATTTGGAATAGGACCAGGTGAATTTGATGGGACCAAAGGAGTTGAGGTTGAAGAGGAAATTCTGGAGTTCTTCTTCACTGTGAGTCCAAATCATAAAGATGTCGTGAATGAATCTATACCAAACTTTGGGTTGACAGGCTTGGGTATCCAGGAAGGCTTCCTCTAAGCGTCCCATAAATAAGTTTGCGTACGAGGGGGCCATCCTGGTCCCCATGGCTGTTCCCTTTAGTTGTTGGTATGTCCGGCCCTCAAAAGTGAAGAAGTTGTGGGTTAGGATGAAGCTGGCTAGGGTATTAAGGAAAGAGGTTTTAGGTAGGGAAGTGGGTGGTCGGCGTGAAAGGAAATACTCCATCGCAGCGAGGCCCTGGGCATGTGGGATGTTTGTGTACAAGGAAGTGGCATCAATGGTTACAAGGGTTACAAGGACGGTATCTGGAGGTAACTGGCTAGGCAAGGATTTCAGGCGATCAAGGAAGTGGTTGGTATCTTTGATGAAGGATGGGTGACTGCACATGATGGGTTGAAGGTGTTGGTCTATGTAGGCAGAGATTCGTTCAGTAGGGGCTTGGTAACCGGCCACGATGGTGCGGCCGGGATGATTGGGTTTGTGGATCTTGGGGAGTAGGCAGAAGGTGGGGGTGCGGGGTGTCGGTGGGGTCATGAGGTTAATGGAGTCAGGTGAAAGGTTTTGTAGGGGGCCTAAGGTTTTGAGGATTCCTTGAATCTCTGCCTGGACATCAGGGATAGGATTGTGTTGACAAACTTTGTAGGTAGTATTGTCTGAAAGCTGACGCAGTCCCTCAGCCACATACTCCCGCCGATCAAGTACCACGGTTGTGCATCCCTTGTCGGCTGGGAGAATGACGATGGAACGGTTAGCTTTCAGATCACGGATGGCTTGGGATTCAGCTGTAGTGATGTTGGGAGTAGGATTAAGGTTTTTTAGGAAAGACTGAAAGGCAAGGTTGGAAGTAAGGAATTCCTGAAAGGTTTGAAGAGGGTGATTTTGAGGAAGAGCGGGTGGGTCTAGCTGTGATGGAGGACGGAACTGTTCCAGGCAAGGTTCTATTTGAGTTATGTCTTGTGGAATTGGATCATTAGGAGTAGGGTTATTTTTCTTCATGGCAAAGTGATATATGCAGCAAAGGCTACGAGTATAGGATAGTAAATCTTTGACAAGGGCTGTTTGGTTGAATTTGGGAGTAGGGCTAAAGGTGAGGCCTTTGGATAAGACAGAGGTTTCAGATTGGGAGAGAGGTTTAGAGGAGAGGTTGACTACTGAATTGGGATGTCGTGGTTCCGGATTGTGTGCAGTAGGATTTAAAGGTTTGGGGGGGAGTGGAGCTGGAAGTGGGAGATTGAGTAGATGGGAGAGACTGGATTTCTGTGCAATAAGAGGAGCTTGAGGTTTACTGGAGTGGTTGTTGAGGGAGAGTGTATTGCCTTTCCGGAGGTGGGTGACAAGGAGTTGGGATAGTTTTTTGAGGTGGAGGGTGGCATGTTGTTCTAATTTCCGGTTGGCCTGTAGGAGGATGTTCTGAACTGTGGGTGTGGATGCGGGAGTGGAAAGGTTGAGGATTTTGATTAGGGATAGGAGTTGACAGGTGTGTTCATTGGCGGAGTTGATGTATAGGTTAAGGATTAGGCGGGTGAGGGCTGTGGATTGTTCTGTTTGGAATTGGTGTAGGGCTTGATGAAAGGATGGGTTACAGCCGGAGATGGGAACTTTTATTGTGAGGCCCTTGGGGGTTATGCCAAATGTTAGACATGCCTGAATAAACAAAATGTGGGACCGTAATCTGGCGAGGATGAAAGCATGCTTGCGGAGGGAATGTAGGTAAAACTTGATGGGGTCAAGGTAGGGTAACATAATGTATGGAATGGAAAATGAGAACTATGCGTTGAATAAATGACTACAAAGTGATTAGAAAGGAAAGAAAAATAAAATAAAAAATTTATAATTATAATAAATAGTTTATAAAATAAGAAGGTGGATAGATAGCGAAAGGAATTCAGCAAAGAAAATAGAAATCTATAAAGTTGTTCAAGAGAGTTGTTGAAGTTGAACCTGGTGGAAACTGAGGTCAACTACAGTTGGTTAACAACGTAATGCACAATGGTTTGGTGGTTGTATTGGTGTCCAAACAAGTTACAGGGAGGAGAAAATCAAAGGAAAGCGTATTATAATGACTGATTAGTAGTGGCAGATTACGACTATGAGGTAGACAATAATCTGAGGAAGAAATAATAGGGTTAAAAATGTATGAAAGTTACTGAAAAATGAACAGGAATGTCGGAAGAATGAACGGAAATGTGGAAAAACGGGATTCGGAAATAATAATAATAATAATAAGCTGGCGAAGGAATAATAGGGTTAAAATGGCTTGGAATGGCTCCTTTTCCACTTCCTTAACACCCGTATCCTTCCCTTTCTCCTCTCCTTCCTTCCTCTAATTCCCGAAGAAGCCACCACTGGTGGCGAAAGCTTGAATGTTTGTGTGTTTTTGTGTGTGTTTGGTGTTTCTGTCGATGAGCCTGTACTTTAGGTAAGTCAAAAATCTTTATTTTATACCTATTTTCCCACCTGGAAAGTGTCCTTCTATTATATATATATTCCTCCAGAAATATTTGTGTATGGCATGGCTAAAGAAGGAAGAAGCATCATAGCTGGTGGAACAGTTGTGCATACAGAAGCTATTCCAACACTCTAAATGAGCATAGTGCTCAAGAAAGAAACATACCAAAATGACATAGCAATGGATGAATTATCATAGAGGTGACTACACGAATAAATCATAAGTCAGATGGAAGAGTAACTATTTAGTTTTCTGATACAGCAGAAAAAAGTATCTAAAAGGCATAGCTGCAAAATTCTGATGTGACTAAGAGAGCTGATCTTGAGGGAAATATGGATCTAGGATGATATTCCAGAGTCACCATAACACACCATATGAGCTCACTCTGCGTTAATACAACTTATGTTCTATTCACTTGCTGTGGGCCTGCTAGACAGGAGACATATGTTGATCATCCCTCTACTTGTGTACTTGTCATCAATCTTCAATGGAGCAAAAAGTCCTGTCTGGAAAGTTTTGGTCCCTGTGAGTGATAATGTAAACACAACATCAAGACTGATGGAGATTTGTGAGTTTCACCATCCAGCAGGTATGGGAACAGAGTGTTATGTATAAATGTCTGCATATGCCAGTATTGCATCTCATCTCTGTTACAGTGGAAGGCTATGATGCTGCCAGTCTCTTTCCTCCAAGACTGAGCCCATGGTTTCATGTATTCCATACAGATATAGCAGATGCTCTAGTTGTGTTCAGTTTATCATTTTTGGGAATATGTTGGCTACTTTAGAGATGATACATAGTATTGCATGCTAACTGCGTGAAGCAATAGCCTTGAAGAAACAGTGATGCTTGCTGGCATTTCTGACTCCACTGCTACCGTGGGCACCACGCATTGGGCAAGTACTAAAGATGGTGCTTACTACACAAAGGGTTGTTTTTTGTGGACAACAAATGTTTAACAACATCTTTGTATGTGTGTCAGCCAAGCATCTTACCTGCCTAGTTAGCTCTGATGCTCTTATGTCGGGACACCACTTCCTCTAGTCCTATTACCTGGTAGCTATATTTACCATCAAAGTGTTTCTTTTGTCCAATAACAGAGTAGTACCTAGGCCAGTATGACAACTAACATCTCACCTAAAAGTCCACAACTACAAGCTGGTGCATACATTTTCGGTTTGCCGTTTTGTTTGTGTGTTATGGCCATGACACCATGACTCCTAGGAGGGACATTTATATGAACTTGAAACAAACATTTATAAGACTGCAAGAGCCTGCTGACCTGTCATAGTTACAGGGCAACTGTTATGGCTTGTTAGATGCCAATGTTGTAATTTATCTAAGTATGAATTGCCACTTAACAAATGCAATGCAAATTGTGTGCTGTACTTATAAAAAGTATTGTCCATGAAAGAGCAGAGTAATCAATCTGAGTGGGCCATAGTAAGACAGATATTAGTTTTTTTTCTTTCTAGCCAAACACTTTCAGATAATTTGTATTTGTCTGATGGCGATTACATAATACTACATAAATGTCATACATTTTTAGAAGAAAGGGACATTAATCTTTCCCATTGAAAGTGTGGTCATAAGGGATGTAGCTCATACTCTGAATTTTGGATAGGATGGGAAGGAAATCAGCTATGCCCTTTCAAAGGAATCATCCTGGAATTTGCCTCAGGTGATTTAGGGAAATCACAGAAAACCTAAATCAGGATGTTGAGAGGTGGGCCATTGTCCTCCCAAATGCAAGTCCGATGCGTTACCACCTTTCTTGGTGAACCACATTCTTAGAAAGTACTGCTGCACTACAGAAACTTGTAGAAACCAAAAACCTTGCTTGAATATCCGTATTCCTTCTACAGATCCTGTAGCAGCTAGTCTATTGACTCTTATCACAGAAAACAACTGACAATGTGTCTGCATTTATTAACAATTTAAGGCTGCTGCTGAATTAGTTCATTCAATAGGTAAATGTGCTCGCATATGACAGAGTTTCTTTGGTAAAAAAAGTAATGTATTGTACATATCATGAAGGATTAAATGAAGTACAGATTTTTGAAAAGACAGTTAGCACACTTTTCTCTAAACAAACACCACGAGAGGAACAGCTTAAGGGTTCATCGCCAAAGAGCAATGAGTGAACAGTTGCATTTTCAGTTGGGCCTAGAAAATTAATGTGCAAACATGTGAACTGATATAGCATGCTGAAAACAGAGTATTAGGTGTGTTGCAAGGCCTTCCAGCTGACATATCAAGAAGGTTCAGAATGGAAAACCTATGTGATTTAACTTATGCTACCAGAGTTGCCAAACAACTTGAGGAAGAAGTTTTTCTACATGAGACGAAATGACCAAAGAGTATTCTTTACAGAGGTAAATGTCAAAGGTGTGGACACTGGACATACAGACAACTTCAGGGTTACGAATGTGGTGTTTTGATAGTCTTTCATTAAATAACAAAGAGAATACTTCAACTGTTTGATGGTATTCCCAATAAGACAAGCTGCAAAAATGCATGCAGTGCTGAAATGCTGCTTGTTGGCCACAGTGAAGTAAATGGAATGTAAATTTTTAGAAGACATAGGGACTTAAGTTTTCATGTGTTAACTGATTCTTCCGTTGCTTCTTGGTAGAACAAATTCCTTATGAAAATTAAAATACGCAGTTTTGTGTTTGTTCTACAGGTTTTGGTCATTAGCCCAGATTTTTTAGGTAGAAAGTGATTAAAGTTTCTATGTAAATGAAAACTTCTCCCATTCTGTGAGCTGTCTGTGTATGTTTTGCTTCCCTCCCCCTCCCCACCTTCCCTAATCATCACTAAGCAGCATCTCATTTCACCCATTTAGTATGTACATTCTCCGTAAGACTGTGCTGAATCCATCGCCGCCACCACCACCACGCAACCTTCCAGTGTTCCCCTTCCTTCACCACAGAGTGTTATTTGGAGTGTGGCAGTTGGAGATGACTGAAGCGTGCCTCTGTGAATGGTCTTTTTTTCGAAGAAGGGCAATGGCTGAAAGTTTAAGTGATGTGTGTCTTTTTTATGTGCCCGTTGCAGCTTGTCGTATATCTTTGTGGTGAAATGAAAACTATTCTCATTATATTGTTGAATTCCAAACTGGACTTTCCATTAAAAATGAAAACTTATAAACAAAAGAATACATACAATTAAATGATACACTTTTGCAGTAGGTACTCTTAGAAACAGTAGTTTAATTAACAACTAAACCTTAGTCTTTTTATTAAGCTACCTGACATAACTGAAACAAAGGGCTCTGGACTTTTTCTGTGTATTTTCATTATGGTGATGTATTTCATAACAGTTTATATGATTTCCACCTCTTTCTTTCAGAAGCATACTGTATTCACCAAAATTTCAGTCACATGGTTTGAAAGAATGCCCCTTTCAGAAAAAGATGTTGAATATCTACACCTAAGAGTGGTGTCAGCCATGTGCAAAACAGTTTTGACAATAATTTTGTTTTGACAACTGCAAAAATCAGAGAACAATATCTTTATTGCAAATACACTTCGCGGGTTTGATGCCAGATGACATTGTGAATCTCCCACAATATTTCGTCAACACAAGTGGTCGACATCTTCAGGTGGTGGTAGCAGTCAGTGCTTCAAGGCGCGACTGATGGTAATTGTGCAGCAGCGGCGGTATTTATCAGGGCGTGAGCAGAGAATACGATGCGTGAGAGACCGTTCAGTGTTGGTCGGTGGTGGTGCTTGTGGTGCCCCCTGCTGGGAGCCAAGGAGACGTCTTCCGTGCGCGCACCGTGGGCAATGACTGTGCTGCCGGACGTTTCTGTGGTGGAAATTGTAACTACGTACCTGTGTTGCGCTGCGTTCCTTCGTGTATCCGATTTTCTCATTTCTTCTGTTTTGTTTTGATTGCAGCCAATGCTGAATTCCAGGCTGCGCTCATCTGAAAACCTGCATCCCTGTTGACAAGATTACCCAGCGTACGGATGTGTATGGCCTCCTTAAAAATACTGGCCCAAAATGATGACACTGACGATAGAACTTCAGTTTTCTCATAACACATCCAATGACCTGTGTTCAGGCAGTGCTCTGCTACCACTGATTTACTAGGTTGTCCTAGGCGTGTGTGGCATTGGTGTTCAGTACAGCATTCTTGCACAGTTCGACAGGTCTGCCCTATATAAGATTTTCCGCACTGACATGGTATTTTGTATACGCCGCATTTTCGAAGGCCAAGCTCTTCTTTGACTGAGCACAATAGATTCCTCAGTTTTGATGGTGGACAAAACACACATTTGATGTCGTGTCTCTTGAGGATTCATTCTATTCTTGATGACATGCCACATGCTGTTGCAGTGGGTGCCTCCGAATCAACATCCTTTCGTTGAAATTGCTTCGATCAAAATGCAATGCGTATTTGTCGCTCAGAATAACCATTTTGCTGGAATACAGTTCTCAGATGTTGTAGTTCACCTAGCAAGCTGTCAGTATCTGAGATCACATGTGCCCTGTGTACCAAAGAGCGTATGACACTACCGCGTAGTGCAGGATGATGACAACTTGTGGCCTGCAAATATAGCTGTGTGTGCGTCGCTTTGCGGTAGACACTATGGCCCAGTGTACCATCAGGTTTTCGTTTTACCACAACATCCAGATAAGGTAAACTTCCATCTCTTTCCACCTCCATGGTGAACTGGATACTTGGATGGAGTGAGTTCTGATGCTGGAGAAACATGGGTAACATCTCTATTCCGTGAGTCCACACCGCAAATGTGTCATCCACATAGCGCCAGAAACAGAAAGGTTGCAGACGTGCTGATGGTAGTGCTTTTTCCTCAAAGTTTTTCATAAAATAGTTGGCCACTATTGGAGATAGGACTCCCCATGGCGACTCCATCCACTTGTTGAAAATACTGGTTGTTGAATAAGAAGTATGTTGAGGTAAGCATATGCTTGAATAATGCCACAATGTCTTTTTCAAACTTACTGCTGATGAGCTGCAGTGAGTCCTGTAAAGGTACTTTAGTAAATAAAATGATGTCGAAGCTGACCAAGAGATCTGTTGATTGTAGTTTGAGTCCTTAGTCATTGTATGAAGTCCTCCGAATTTCTGATGTGGTGTTCACATTTGCCTACAAGTGGTGCCAATTGTGGGAGATTCACAACGTCATCCGGTGGCAAACCTGCGAAGTGTATTTGCAGCCTACCCATCGTGAAAGCTGGAAAAGTCACACTATCTTTATCCTTCGAAAGAGATAGATTGGCTGGGTGCTGTGCCAATGATAGTCACACAAAAAAAAGCAAATAGTCGAAAAATAGGACACTAGCTTTTGGACTTGTGTTCTTTCATCAGGTAGGAGAGGAAGGAAGAAAAAGGAAACATAAGGGGAAGGCTATTCACGACCTAGCCATGAGGTGGCTGTTGTAATGTAGCGCTGTATGCCACTCCAAATAACCCATGCTGTGACCTATCTGTGCACAGC